>OZ025302.1:24122770-24362860 GCA_964019185.1 Maratus speculifer
ACCCATGGCCGCCGGACTCATAACTGATTCAATCATGGAAGCAGTGAAACGTCTTCAACCACCTACCATCAAGCATCATTACTACGAACGCTCTCGGGCTCCCGGTCTGCTGCCCCACTTAAGGGGTTGGCTCTGAACCACCCTAAGGGACGACCATAAGCGAAGTAAATGAAATAAATCTTGGAAAAAGATCTGGTTCGAGTAAGATGAAGATAATTTTACATCAGACCGCTCGCTGCCAGAATATCTAGCATTAAGGAATGGACATGTTCACAAACAAACATTTCTATCAATCAATCCACCATTACATTTTTGTGATAGCGATCATTACAGGAATTGTCTTGGCAGAGCAGGCTAATCATATCATACACCTGTTAATAGTCGACCTATAAATTTTCCGAAGCTACTGTATAGTGCTAATTATAATGTACAAACAGGTCTTTTTCGGCTGACTTTGTAACGCCATCCTTTCCTTTATGAAAAATGTATGAATTCAAGTATGATCTTTTGCGAAATACACCTTATTCGCCTGATTTGGTTAATCGTGACTTCCGCCTGTTTCCGCGACTAAAAAATATTTTATGATTGAAAACAATTTTGAACGAAAGTGAACTATTAAAGAAATCGTAGAAAAGGCTGTACTTCAAAACGGGCAAATTTTTGACATGAGTTTTAATTTGTTTTAGTTCCGAAATGCATAAAACTAGTCGATGTTGTTGTTCAGAAACTATCTAATCGCACTTATTTTTCCATTTTTTATAAACATAATAGATTTTTTAGAAAATTGTTTCAAAGTGGGCGTTTTGAACCAAATTTTCATACTGAAAAAAATAACTACTCAAACTGGGGTGAAAAACGAGTTTGTCAAGTGGTCGAATTTACTTATAACTGAGTAAGTAGTTTATTGATCAAAAAATGGAAAATTTATTTCAACTGCACATCGCTTCAATAGTGAGGCTTTCCAGTATTATATCTTTATGTTAATAAATTTGTAAATGCATCGAAACGTTTTATCGCTTGTTGAGCAGAGCAGTTGATAAGAGTCTTAAAGATAAATATTTTCTGACCAGTGTTAACGATCCATATATGTTTTTACATCTTTCTTGTTAGATGATTGATAGCTTTTAAAAACAAAAGTAATTTTTTACAATTTTTTTAACAGCGTAGAAGTAATATTAGCTGTTGACGGTTGGTTTGGAGGACTTTCAGAATCGCCGTTTCGTGATGGCATGAGGACTTTGGAACATCATTGGATGAAGTGCATTGAACTTCAAAGAAATTGTGTAGAAAAATAAAATATATTTTAAAAATAAATTTTCATTTTCCCTTTCATTTCGAGTTTTTTTCAAACCAAACTTGGGAGCTTTATTTTTTGAGAAACGGGGGCGAACGCCCCCTTGTTGTACTGGGGGGAAGTTTCGAGTAGGCAATAATTAGAATATCTGGAGCACAACGGTATTGTAGCCAAGTGTAAAACTACCAAACTTTTTTTTTAATAGATTTACCTTCTACAGCCGTAGGATGTCAATTATACAAAGTATTCATACAATAACCTTTACTAGAGGAAATTTGTATCTTAGGGCACTTGAAAAAAAAATCCTGAAACTGAATAAAAGCTCAATTTTTTGAAGGCCAAATATTTTCTGTTTAAAATATTCATACAGACAATTTTAAACTTTGATGCCTCAGCAGATTTCAGAATTATGTAAAAAAATACTAATTTGGTATAAAAATACTTGTCTATTTATATTTAAAATCACTTGTGATTCAGATATGAATGCTTTAAAACTTACTGAAGAAACTTCCAGGTGTGCTAAAATGAACTGACTGATTTTAAAGTTTAATTACATGCGAAGTATGGCAGATTTTTTAAAAATTTTACACGATCGATTGTTATGTAGGATGTCAGGAGATTTTTTACCACGATTCTTGATTTTACTTTACAAGAGCAGCGATAGATGGTACTGCAAGTAATAGGTCATTAAATCAGGGTCTGTTAAATTTTCTGTCCTCCGTCTTCTGTCAGTATTAATGTAAAAGAAGGAGGTTAAATATATGAAGTGATTCATATCACCCGTGCAGTTTTGTTCTATAGGCCTATTCTATATATTTACCCTCCTTGTCTCACAACAATACTGATAGGAGAGTGAGGATAAAATTCGGGCCCCAATTAGCACCTATTGTTGGAGCGCCATCTGTCGTTACTATTTTATATTAAAATTAACAATCGCAGTTAAATTAAATTCCTGGCATTTTACATGACTCTCCTGCAAGAATTTTTTTAAATAGCTCTGACCATTTGTAAGTTAGTGAACTTTAAAATCAGTCAGTTTGTTTTAAGGCACCAGATATATTTAGTAGCTGTGGGATGATGGCCTAAAAAAGCAATTAAAATATAAAGATGACTTCAATACGTATGTCTGAGATTCGTGTTAAAATTTCTAATCCTAAGCTTAGGTCCAACAAAGATTAAGTCCAAACAAATGATTGGTCTGAGTCAGAGTGAAAGATAAAAAACAGATTCAAGAAAAACTATTCATAAAGCACACATACTAAAGATGAAATTTTATTTCCGGATTACGTTCAAAACTTTTGAGTACAGAAAAATAAGAATAATAATGAATATTTAGAAAATTATCTACATAAACACTACATAAAGATGGGACTAAGGCAATTACATTTAAGCAAAAATCCAGTAAGAACATCAGTTCAGAATGCAAGAAATGAATGATAAAAGAAAATTATAATTTAAAGCTCTACTTAGAAAAAAGCAGATTTTTAAAAATGAGTCTCTGTAATATATAAAACCAAATTAAATTTCTAAAGATTTGGCTAAACAAGTGTTTAAGCTTAATATCATTTTTACGAATAAAAAATAAGTAAGATGCCAGCCCAAAGTAGACTTAAGGGGATGAATTTAGGGGAGTGCATCGATCGCAGTTGGGCCGATAATGCTTTTTCACATGGGCTGAGTTGGACAAAAATGAAATGTTTAGCTTTTATTCCGGATCCAGCATCAATGTTTAAATTTTGGACAATGTAGATCCCTCTGAAGAAAGAAGTTACAGTGCTCAGTATGAAAGAAAAAGACGTCTGGCTCGACAAGAATCTGCAGAAAAATATAAGACGAGAACTCGGACCAGCTCTACAACTGAAAGACCTGATCCAGCTTGAATTTTGTGGATTTAAACTGGCATGACCGACGTTGCACTCGAACTTCGCCTTCCCTTCGAAGAGCTTTCGTGTGAGGATGCATGGTTTGCAAACACTTTAGTAATACAGGGGGTGGGATTTCCCACCACCTAAATCCGCCATTGGTCTTAGATTATTTGATATGATATACAGGGTGTTTCTAAATTCATAGTACAAACTTTAAGGGGTGATAGTACACATCAAGACAAACAATATTACATAGGAAACTAAGAGTCCCAAACGTCTTCCGAAGGAGATAGGCGCCGTTAAAGTTTTCGGTCCAAAAATTCAAATGATTATAAAAAACAGAAAAATTGGTCGATTCGTTTGCAGTTTTCACTAAAATTATTCTTTATGTCAGTATTATCGTGAAAATAAATTATAAAGATAAAATTCAAAAAATGCCGAAAATTTCACTACTTTATGTCAGTATTGTCTTGAAAATAAATTATAAAGATAAATTTCAAAAAATGCAGATAGAGGGCGCTTTAGACTTTGGACTAACGAACAACTATTTTTTACCGTTATTTTTTGCATCTCATTAATTTTTTTAGAAGCTTAGACATAAACTTAAATTTTGAGCTAGAAATCTAAATCGTTGGGAGTCGTTAAGTAGCGCAAACTGAACTGTGGGGGGGGGGGGGGTTCAAATTTCAAATGATTATAAAATATGGAAAAATTGGTCAATTGATTTGCGATTTTCACTAAAATTATTCTTTATGTCAGTATTATTGTGAAAATAAATTATAAAGAGAAAATTCAAAAAATGCCGATAGAAGGCGCTTTAGACTTTGGAGTAACGTATAACTATTTTTTATCGTTATTTTTTCCATCTCATAAAATTTTGTTAGAAGCTTAGACAAAAACTTAAATTTTGAGATGAAAATCTGAATCGTTGGGAGTGGTTAAGTAGCGCAAACTGAACTGTGTTCAATGGGGGTGAGGAGGTTCGAATTTCAGATGTTTATAAAAACGGAAAAATTGGTCGATTCGTTTGCCGTTTTTGCTAAAACTATTCTTTATGTCACTATTTCCTTGAAAATAAATTTTAAAGATTAATTTAAAAAAAATACCGTTAGAGGGCGCCTTAAAATTTAGAGTAACCAACAACTATTTTTAACCGTTATTTTTTGTATCTAATTAAATGCTTGCAAATGCTTAGATTTAGATTTTGAGCTCAAATTCTAAGTCGATGGAAGGGGTTAAGAAGCACAAACTGAAATGTGTTCAGGAGTTGAAATGTTACCCTGCCCACCCCTCGAATACATTTCAATTTTCCGCTACTTAATTACTCACAACGATGCAGATTTTGAGCTCAAAATTTAACTTTGAACATTTACAAGCATTTATTTAGATAAAAAAAATAACGGTTGAAAATAGTTGTTGGTTACTCTAAAGTTTAAGGCGCCCTCTAACGGTATTTTTTGAAATTAATCTTTAAAATGTATTTTCAAGGAAATATTGACATAAAGAATAGTTTTAGCAAAAACGGCAAACGAATCGACCAATTTTTCCTTTTTTTATAATCATTTGAAATTTGAACCTCCCCACCCCCATTGAACACAATTCAATTTGCGCTACTTAACGACTCCCAACGATTTAGATTTCTAGCTCAAAATTTAAGTTTATGTCTAAGCTTCTAAAAAAATTAATGAGATGCAAAAAATAACGGTAAAAAATAGTTGTATGTTACTCCGAAGTCTAAAGCGCCCTCTATCAGCATTTTTTGAATTTTATCTTTATAATTTATTTTCAAGATAATACTGACATAAAGAATAATTTTAGTGAAAATCGCAGATCAATTGACCAATTTTTCCGTTCTTTATAATCATTTGGAATTTGACCCCCCCCCCCCCCCCCACAGTTCAGTTTGCGCTGCTTAACCACTCCCAACGATTTAGATTTTTAGCTCAAAATTTAAGTTTATATCTAAGCTTCTAAAAAAAATTAATGAAATGCAAAAAAATAACGGTAAAAAATACCCAACAAACACACAACTCGCGGGCCATTAATGGGTTCGTTAGCTCTGTCCGGAAGTAGTTGATGGGGGCCCGTTATCTTTGGCCGTGACGGCTCCGTCGAAAAACTGTCACGCTGGCCGCATTTTGATCACAAGTGAATTGGACAGAAGTGCAAGAAGTTGCCCAGAAATGTGCTATTAACTTTTTTCTGAAAGTGTTATACAGCCTCAAATTGGCCAGAATTATTCTATTTAAGGCTATTAAGTATAAAAGATAGCCAGAAGTTTGCCCTAAACCAGCCATTTGTGTTTGTACACAAATGTTGTTTTTAATTAAATTTGGCCCAAAGCTGCCCACAAAAGAGCCTTTTATGTTTTTTATTATGTATCAGCTTGCCAAAAGCCTGCCCCTTGTATGCCATAAAGATTATTTAAGCATAAATTCAAAATTGTTGCATAAAAGGTATTTTCTGGAAGATTATCTAAATGATAAACTGCTTTTGCAAATATATTAATAATAATTTAGGCACACTTTTCAAAAAAAGTTATAAATTTATTTATTTTGAACTTTTTGAAAAATTTCCGAAACACAATACTTTATAGTAAATTTATTTAATTATATACTTAAAAAGTTTATATGTAATGCAATTTTTAAACAGTTATATTCATATAAATTTTTAAATTATTTGTTGAAAAAAAACTAATTAATTAATTCACTATACCAAGTATTGCATTTGGAAAATTTTCACAAATATTCAAGCTAAGAAAATTTATGATATTTTTAAGTGTACCTAATGATTAAAAATATTTTTTTATGCAAAAGCACATTATTACTTAAATAATTTTCTAAAAAACATTTTTTATAGAAAAAATTTTGAATTTATGCTATTAATGTAGTAATATGCGAGAGTGATTTTTTTTCCATTTGTTTTTAGACTTAAGAGGCTACTTCAGTCAAGTGAAAAAACCTGTTCACTAATTCTAATCCTATGGAAGAAATTTATAGAAATATCTCAATTGCATTCTAATATTTTCCAATGTTTTTTTTCCATTGGATAGCTGAAATCGATCCGCATTCAGGCCGTCCTTTATTTTTTAGTAATTTTTTTAGTCCTTTATTTTTTCTATTTTGATTGCGGATTGTTTTTATGGGAGTGCTTTCCTTTTCGAACCCGGTTCCGAAATTGAAAATGCCCGCATTAAAAATATGTGCAAGGAAAATCTAAACACTATTCTGGCCGTTGTACAGATTGATTTCAGCTATCTAATGCAAAATAAATAAATAAAATCGTTTAAAAATATTAAAACACAACTAAGATATCTTTATAAATTTCTTCCATAGGATTGGTATTACAGAACGAGTCTTTTCACTTGGCTGAAGTAGCATCTTAATTATAATACTGTTGCAAAAGCCTGTATGTTTATTCATTAAAGAATTATTAAGAAACCTGTTGAATAAGTTTTGCATCATTTTAATATATTGACATTTTCCATTTAAATTTTATTGTAATATTTTAATAATCAAACATTATAAAAATATCTTGTTGTTACTTATTTAAATTAACTAGGTATTATTCACAGTATTCGAAAATGTATAAAAATTTTGAATGATCTCTACATTTTATTCCAAGTTTTTTAAATTTTATTTAATTGTTTATTAAATGAAATATTTTTGATGGAAAACTTAATTTTCTTCGATCAAAATGAGAAACGAAAAAATTGTCTTTCACAATCCCGTTATTTATAATAACGTTAAAAGAAACCATTTTATGGGTCTAATATAAAACCGATAACTATTATACTTAAAATAATTTAGCCAACCTTGTTAAAGAAGCATTTATTAAATGATATTTTGCAAAATTTTATACAATAATCACACATGAAAATACTTTTTTCACATTTAATATGTGAAAAGAAAAATACATTTTATCTTTAAGAATAAAAGTAAACTTAAAATAAATCAAACTATTTAATTTTTTGAAAATTTTTTAAATGAAATGCACCGTTGAAAGAAACAATTTTTATTTGGAAATATGATAAACTGTTAAGCTTTTAAAATTTCCTAAAGTGTATATAATTTCAAATTAAGTACTTTCCCTAATTTACACAAAATTTTAATATAATCAATAATCGGTAGATTGCACAGTATATAAAATTTTAGGTTTGATAAAAAAAAAATCTATCTTTTTTTTTTTTTTTTTTTTTTTTTTTTATCTGATTTCATAAAAATTAATACATTTCCTAATCAGCCTATTATATTTTCTGAATCAAATGCCTAATGTTGATGCAAAAAAAAAAAAAAAAAAAAAACTCTCAACAGATTATAATGAATTTTGAATTAATAATTCTTTAATGGAATAACATAACAAAACATACCGATATTTTGTAATCCAAACGGTTGTTAAAAGAACACTCTCTTTCTCTGACTGAACTCGAAATGAAACTAATTTTCTTATCAGCACAGCCTGGCCACCCAAAACCAGTGAAAGGGAATGGGACAAAGGGAACACAGTTCTTGGAAAACAACCCCCACCTTTTAAAGGTCATGCATGACCTTGAAGAAGCATTTTCTGTACTTATTTATCAAAGGGGAACATCGAAACGATTTTTTCTGAGGAAAAGAAAAAAGTTTTCTGTTTTTAATTGTGAACGTTAACGAAGAGATTGCTTTATTTTACAGCTAAATAGATGTACTTCATATGCATATTTTGAACAAATCACAATTTCTGGAATCACCATATGTTCGTATTGTCGAATACAACATCTTCTTTTCTTTTCAGATTTTTTTTTTTTTTGTAAAATTTTAGAACATGATATAAGACAGAATTCTATTTAACATAAGAAAATTATTTTTTTCCTTAAAATAAATGACAAAATACATACATACGCATTTTATGTTTCTCTAATCTAGCTTAAGAAGTTATTTTCATTTTTAAACAGGTAAATTTTATTACATTTATATTAAAATGCAAAAACACAGGTTAAAAGAAAAATCTTTTATAATTCTTCAACTTTACTTAATATTGAGTAACATGTATTTGACATTTGTGTATTCGCATTTACTTTTATACATTCGAAAAACAATATATGACTTTATCTGTATTATTATTAGTAAGATAATGCTAATAAAACAATAAATATCCGTAAATTGTTAGAAATTTAATAGATGTAAGGAATTTTATTTCTTTTTTTCGTTTACACTAAATTCAGAAGTTCAAATTTCTTTCCCAGAATTTTCTTTCGCATGAAAATATAATTTAAACGATATTAAATTTTATGTTTAAGAAACAGCTTATATTTTTTCTTTTTTTCTTTCTTTTTTTCCCCTCTCGCGTTCAACAGACTGCTTGTTAAAACCAATTAAAACCATCTAAGTAACATTTCCCTCACTTTGTTTGCAAAAAATATCCCTTTTCATGAAACTTTAATATGTATATATATATATATATATATATATATATAAATTAAATCACATCTGTAAATTTCTTGTCGATGTTTTTTTTATTCCTAATGAATGCATCTTATTATAATTAAATATATTGTTCCGATTTCTTATCAATTTGTAGTCTGTTTATTTTGGCCGTTGAAATTAATAAAATTTCAAAAATACATTATTTCCAGCATGACTATTAAGATATACTCATACAAAGATATCGAATTATATTTTTAAGATATTTTTTTACATATTTTTTTATATAAAAACATTTCTAAACTGAGTAAAAAGAAATAATCTATTTTACTGTTTCAAGTATAAATCTCATAGCATATTCATTTAATTTATTTTAAATATTTATTCATTTTCTTTCAGTTATTCTTTATGAATAATGAATGTAATAGAGCGCCAGTGAAAAAAAAATACTTGGAATATTGTATACATTTTGGAGACAATTTCTATTTTGTATAAAAATACTTTCAAACTAAATTAAAATATGTTATCTATTTTAGTGTTTTAAATATATATCTCGCATCATATTTATATGTTTATTAAAATCCGGATTTAAAATAAATTTACATTAAAAGAAATCGAGACAAAAAAACTTTTTAAATAAAAATGCAAGTTAAACGACATTAGCCTTTTGCTTTCTACAAGATTGGGGGCCATTACATGCTTGCCAGAAATCGGCCTTTAAGATTTGGCCGAAAAATAAATAAAACAGTTCTTTCATCGCCGATCTGTTATCGGCTTGACGGTAGCTGCCTCAATTAGCGGCGAGTCATTTATGGCACATTACTGTTTAGTCACAAATGGCCTTAACTCCTACTGGCCGCGACGAAACCAGCTTACGGCCACAAGTCGAGTGTTTGTGGGGCTTTGATTGTAAAAGTTTTCAAATTGATGTTGATAAATTAATTTTAAGGGTGTTTAAGTCTAACTATATTTACTCATGTATTTGACATTAGTATTATTCTATTTATTCCGCAGATATTTATGTTATAACAGTTATAAAATCTAATGATTCTACTCAAACCTATAACATAATATGTGATTTTCAGTGATTGTGAAAACTACAGATATTAAAAGTTTTTCAAAAAAGCACACTATTTTTATTTCCATTTCTCAATTAAGAATGACACCTTTTATTCCTATTGTATTTTATTATTAAAGTTTATAAACCATGTGTAGATAAAACATTATTCTACATTTGGCATTTGAAAACTTATAACCAAATTTGACAATTTTGTAAAAGAGTATCAGAGAGGAATTATTGTAAGGAAATACTGGTTGAGAGTCCATTTTCTAAATAGTTAGATTTAATTTCATTTGGATTTTGGAATTATTATGATTTTTTTTATTTATACTTTCGGCTAGCAAAAAATACTTTCTTATGCTATTAGCAGATAAGAAAATTATTTAGTTGCTATGTAATTATTTTTATCCTCAACCAATATTTTCCCTATCAATAATAAACAAATAGTGATATTTTCTTTTGATTATACTCTTGTTTTACTATTATTATTATTATTATGATTTCTATAATGAAGTTTAGTATTAATTATTCTCTTATTGAAAAATATTAGGATATGGAGTCTTATTATACTATTACTTATTATTGTTGTTATTGTTATTATTTAAATTTTTCTATATTATTTATTATTGATATTGAGAGTGATGTTATTCATTATTGAAAAATTGATATATTATTGAAAGATGTTGGATCCAACATAACATTAAAACCAAAGATTAAACTAGGTTTGAAGATCTTTAATTAAAGAGACTGTATTCAGTGAACATTGGAAAAGACTCTTTTATATATACTATTGAAAGACTTTTTTCATTTAAAAGACTTTGCATTAAGTCATTGTAATTATTTAAACTTCCATGAGAACGAATTCTTATTGTTTTTATTATATTTTTTATCTCTTGCTTATTAATATTTATAACTTATTTACTGTTATTGTATGTATTATCTCCTATGCACTTACAAATAGTAAGTGATTTTGTAACATTATTGTATTTCTTTCAGGGAAATGCTCCTACCTAAATTTAATTCAGATTAACTTTCTCTTAACTATTTTTTTTAATCGCTAAAATTTTTTATATTGCGTTAATTTTCTTTTCTTCCATCTCTTGGCTTCCTGAGTTTGACAGTTTTACTCCAAAATTTAACTTTTCTAAATTATTATATTTCTGTTGTCTGAACTTGTAGTTTTTTTTAACTATCAATTTCATACAACGTTTTGGGGAGGCGGGATAATATTACAAATTAAAAATTTTTTCGCCAAAACTAACCTTTATACTATCTTAATTTTCTTATAATAATGTTCTGTACTTACTTCAAATTATTAAATTAAAATCTTGTTTCTAAATCTAATCTGTTAATCCTTATGCAGACGATATAAATTCTTAATTTGCCTTAAAAAACATTATTCCAGTATGCGTAAATTTAAAAAGATGGCTCTAAATTAAAAATATTCTTAATTAAACTTTATTTCTTAATATTCCAAATAAAACTAATTTCTTCTATGTTTTTATCAACCCTTTTTAAGACAGTCTTATTAAATTTATTCCAAACCCATACCTTTCAAAAAATATTATTATTTTATTTTATCTATTTATGTATTTTTCCTCAGTCAACCTTTGATGTGTGCATATTAATAAATTCATTTCTTTTCCTTTTCTCTTAAAATTAATCATTTATAACAATCGTCTGCCTAAGAAATTCTGAGTCTATTATAAATTGGTTAAATAATACATTTTTTTAAAATAAATTTATCGTCTGTGGAGAATAATCTCGTAGCTGGACAAGAATTCTTTTTACATAAAAGAATGATGGTTTGAGGTTACAGAATGTTCCAGAACTTTCTTTTTATTTTAAAAGGGGGAAGTCTCGAGATGTGAAAAAGATTCTTGGGTTGCTTCTTCGACGAGGACGGCTCGCTGAAATAATGATGGAATTTTTGCAAAAGGAGCTTTTCCCGTTCTCATTATTACGAATTAAATAAATGAACTTACAGCAGCCAATGACTAATTATTGGATCTTCTACATTTATTTATTTATATTGTTTTTTCCCTCGCTTGCCATGACTGTGTGTTTTTTTTTTAACCAGTGGAAATAATTCGAGTTTCTCCTTAAATCGTCACATATATATTCTATAATTATACTTAAACATGTGTACTTTAGTATTATCTATAAGTCAATAAAAATTCTTATTTATATATACTCTCTGTTTTTTTTAATTTATCTTTATTTAATGTTATATATATATATATATATATATATATATATATATATATATATATATATATATATATATATAAAGACATTGAAGTGGCTGATCATTTTATTACTATTTCATGAAAACGATATTTTCTTCCTGTTACTTAAATAGAACATTTATATATGATGTATTTAAAAAAGAAAAGAAAAATAGAATTTAAAGAAATGTTAAAGAACATTTCAGCAAGACCTGATGGCCTTACTTCCACCGTTAATGATGTTAATTGACAAGACAATTGAATTATATATGAAAGTTGGAAGAGTTCATTTTGCACATGAACCATTCAATTTTATCAACCAAACATTTATTTACTGTTCTTATTTACTTGCACTATAATGTATTTATATATACATATAAAGTAATATAAAACACTTTTTTACTGTACCTATACTTATTTACTATACACTATAATATATATACATATATATATATATACACTCATAAATATTATAAGCCGTATTATACACTATATTTGTTACAAAATGCATTCCAAGTTTCATTAAACAAGTATGACATTTTTAGCTTTTTTACTAAAATTTATTTTTAAAAACATCTTTTATCATCTCTGATGTTCATTAAAAATGAAGTTAAGTTGAAAAGAGATTTGTAATAAGAAAAAAGGAAAAAGTAAAAAAAAAAAAGCATTTAAAAGCATTTAGCAAAAATTTATTAATTTTGTATGATGTATTTGGAAAAAATCAGAATTTAAAGAATTGTTGCTAAGGTGTCTTTCAGAAAGACATTATACTAGTGATACATTTAGTAACTAATAAGATCTAATAATTTCCACTGATAAGAATGTCATCTTAATATAAAAAATAGATCATATGTGAAATTTATAGTACTATTGGAAGATTATGTTGCACATAAACCACTCAATTTATCACTAAACATTTTACTTATTCTACTTATTTAACATACACTGTAATACATATATGCAAATACAATAATATTCATTATGCTAATTTTAACATAATCAAATTAGTAATTAAGTCATGTGTTATGTGTATTTTCAGCTGGGTGGAAAATGTTCAGAACAGGTTTTGAACCAAGGGATCTCTTGGCTGAATTGTGTTAAAATTAATCAAATATAACTGCGCATCCAGCACTTTTGATAGTTTAATTACTTCTGACTTATTCTATTGAGCTGATTCAGATATGATAATCAATAAGGTTAGCTAGGTGAATTTTATCTACGAGATTTGTCCACGATAACTCGGATAGTAGAGCAGTTAGTTCCAGCCAAGAGATCCGTGATCCTGACATTTTTCACCAAGTTGGATATTAGCATCTCGTATTCAATATAAGCAATATTTATTTAATACAAAATACATTTCAAATTTCATTAAGCAGGCATGAAAGTTTTTTTAGCTCTTTTATCTAAATTCGATATTTTTTAAAAAATCTCTTTGGATCAAGTGTTTATTTAAAATAATATCAAGTTGAAAAAAATGGAATATTTGAAAGAAAAAAAAATCTCTCTAAACTAAAATAACTAATTTTAAAACAATATATTGCATCTGTATGCAGTTTTTTGAAATATATTTCTGTTTTTACTTTAGAGTGTTTTTTAGCAACAGTGTTGTCTGTTTTAATTTGAGCAGCTATACTAATACAGTACTGAAATTTCTAAATGAGGATCTGTTTAAACTTGTAATTTTGTAGAAAAAAAAATTCTGTTGGCTTGGTTACAGGCGGAGGAAGATTTCAAAGAGTGCTCATTTGGCCAAAAAATAAAAATTTGATTACAGATAAACACAGTTTAACAACTTTATTTATCGGCTTCTGAAAATTTTTTTATTTCAATTTTCTGTAAGAGTTGGTTTTATCAGAATCATCTTAAGCTAAATTTGGCTCAAATTCTCATTTTGTCAACATATTTTGAAATATATTCTAACTTTATAAATATAAAAAAATCGACCAATATATTATATACTTCCTAAATAACAGAAAACTGTCAATTAAATGCGATTGAAAGCAAAATTAAATTTAAGAATGACTTATAAAATAACTATTTTGTTATTTGAATACAACCTCAATTTGTTTATCATGATCGCTTGATATGCCTGATTAAAAAAATAATAAAAAGAAAATTTTCCTTTTAATGATACTTTGATTGATTCCTTTGCCAAGGAACTGATCCTGTAGTGTTAAAATAATTGCAGAACCAGTCTCTTACTTGTTTTGCTTGGAATGTGCCTTTTGTTCTTCGCACAACATTTAGAGGCCTGATGCAGCTCGTTGCATGGTCTAATTGCGATAGTGTTGCTTGGTCTAAAATCAGGGTCATTCCTAAAATTGCCATAATGAGCTGCTACAATTTTATTTCTCAAAAAATTATGTAAAACGCATGTTGTTAGAACAAAAGTTCGCTCTTTTAAGGGAGAAGCTAGTATTTCGGATTTGTAAATTCTGAATCTATTAGCTAAAATGCCAAAGGCGTTTTCTACTATTCTCCTTGATCTTGAAAGACGATAATTAAAGATGATTTGCTTTTCACTGAGATTTCGACCAGAAAAAGGTTTCATGATGTTTGGTGTTAAAGGGAAGGCATCATCAGCTACAATTACATAGGGAACTTTTATGTTAGTCCCTGGCAAGTAACTGGCCTCAGGTATATGTAGAGCATTTGTATCTAAGCATTTTTTTTAATCGCTCTTTGCCCATACACCACCATCACCACACCTTCCATTGGTACCTGCATCTACATATATGAATCTTAAATTGGCATCTACTAGAGCAAGTAACACAATGCTAAACGACCCTTTATAATTGAAAAAATGTGATCCGGAATTTACAGGTGGTATTATTTTTACGTGTTTCCCATCCAGAGCCCCAATGCACAAAGGAAAATTCCACATTTTCTGAAAACTTGTTGCTATAGCTTTCCATTCCGCTTCTGATGTTGGTACTCTCATGAAGTCATCTACAAGCTCTTCATAAAGAGCTCGACATACGGAAAAGACAATTCCAGAAATGGTGCATTGGGCGACTCTGAATTGAAATTTCAAAGAACTTTGAGTTTATTATATATATATAGTTATTATAGTTAGTTTATTATATATAGTTATATTATATATATATATATATATATATATATATATATATATAATATAACTATAATGCTAAAATCTATATTTTGTATGTGAGAAGTTAATATTATAAATCATATAAATATTACTTTAATCAATTTTCACAATACATTAAAATTTAATCCATTTATTATCCTAAGAATTAAAAATAAAGTCTTCTAAAAGATCTTAAAAAGATATTCAAAATTTTAAATAAATTTACAGTTATTGTATTAGTAGTGCATATTGTATAAAATTATTTTTTGTATCATTATCTTATTTTAATAAAATGTTTAAATACATTGTTATCTACAATCTAAATTTAAAATAAAAAGTTCCTACATTGAAAATGATCATTTTATAATTACTATATATATACTTGTGTATAAGCAGGGCTGTAGCTAGAAGTGATCTATAGGGGCGAGAGGGGCTCATTTCTTTTCTCTCTGACGCAAAAAATAAATTAGTGCATATTCACAATTTAGGTACTATGATTGTTATTAAATTGTTGTTATAACCTCTTTTTATACTTAGAAATGTGTAGGATGATGAAAATTTTGAGTGTATAAATAGTGCAACATTAAAAAGTCTTGTTAGCTTCATGTGTGCAAATAGGATGAGTGAGAAATGAATTACTTACTTTAGATACAATTTAGTAATTCTGCAAAACTGCGAAAGGGTCTCAAAACTAAATTACATTATTGAACAGAATTTCATTTGAGTTTTTGGAACAGAGATTCATTTAGTGATGTTGGAATCTTTTCCAGGGAGGGGGCTGAGCCACCCATAGTGCTCCATTAGCTACAGTCTTTTGTATAAGTCAAAAAATGTCTGGCAATTTTTTTGAGGGGGGGGGGGGGATGAAGGTATAGGTAAGTCAATTAAAGCAGCAAAAAAAAAAAAAAATTGTGTACTGGAAATATCTGGTTTTTATGTGTGTAAGAAATACACTCAATAATTTATCGTTAAAAAATAAATTTATTGATTTTCTTTTTAAGTGTAATTAAAAGAGCGCTCATATAAACACCTGCATGAATATATTTATGCAGACATTTACTCTATGAATGAATATATTCATGCATATGCTAATTGAGAATACTGAAATATCTGGAGAAATGTTCTTAATTCATAATACTATTTTCAATAGTAAGTAATGGGTTTTTTTTATGATATCACTTTATGTATGATTTTAAATGCTCATGAAGAATAAAATAAAACATATTTGTAACTCTTAAAATTAGTTAGGTAATAAAATCAAAATGTGTAATTAATAGCCATTGTTCTCTTTAATTTTATAAAGCAATAAAAATGGAAAAACAAGGGGGGGGGGGGGTGACCTTAGTATAACTATTTTATAATTTAGCTGACATATTTGTAATTCTGACTGTAAATCACTAGCAACTCAAAATGTGTTATTCTAGTATTAATGTCTTGTGATTGAGAAATTGGATTTTATTCCATTTTCTCATAATGAATCATTTTTAAAATCCCAATTTTGCATTTTAATAAATAGATTTATTAAACTTAAAGTCAATTAAACATCATTAAAATTACTTAGAAAACACTAAAAATATGTAGCTTATAATTAAAATGTTTCATGGTATAAAAGCATATTATGGCCAAAAAAAGGCCAATTTTAGCCAAAAGAAGAAAACAACTGGTTAAACCAATAAAAGCCACAGTCTTGTTTTTTAATTTTAGCTGACTTTCTTGCAACCCTGATTACAGGCATAGATCAAATTGAGTTTATTCTGATGGGAATTATTATAATCTATATACAACTGAAAATGAAAGAAATGGCATTTGAAATAAATTGCACAATTTGAAAGAAATTTCTTATTTAATAAAAACTAAAAAGATTTTTAGATCCGATATTTTTTATATCAGCAGCGATCAGAAAAATTAAATTTCAGTGTAGCAAACTACTTTATCAAAAATAGAGTTAGGTAGACTTTGATTGTTTGTCAAATAATTCAATTTATACCCAAAAGGAAGACTCTGATTAAATGTTATGGTGAATCCTTGTTATATTGCAAAGTGCACTTTTAAGTGCAATGTAATTGAGATCATCCAAAACTACAGATAAAATACAAAAACAGAAATTGTGCTTGTCTCCAAAATTTGCATTTATGTGCATTTTTACAAATTTCTTTAGGAAATTTTGAGAAATATAATGAATCAACATTCAAATAAAATTACTTGGAAAGGACTGGAGTTTCAAAGTTGGCATTTGAAATAAATGGCATTTGAAATAAATTGCACAATTTGAAAAAAATTCTTGTTTAGTAAAAACTAAAAAGACTTTTAGATCCGATATTTTTTATATCAGAAGCAATCAGAAAAACTAAATTTTAGTGTAGCAAACTACATTATTAAAAATAGAGTTAGCTAGACTTTGATTGTTTGTCAAATAATTCAATTTATAACCAAAAGAAAGACCCTGAGCATAATTCTCTCAGGTCTCTCACTCTTCTGAGCATAATTGAAATACATTCCTAACTGGGTATACAAAGTAAAAGTGCAATTTATTTATTTTTTATTTTTATTTTTCACAAGAGGTACAAAAAGATACCTATATATACAAGTGAGCTATGTAATCAAGGGCTATTCTTTTATATATATTTAAGCACATTCATACGCTGCATAAATTTCATTAGTATTATAATTGCATTGAAATATAAAATGTTTGTAGCTATATGAAGTAAAGCCTCTGAATAGCAGGCAACTTGCCTGCTATTCAGAGGTAAAAGAAAAAGCACTAATTTGTAAATCTCAGCTATACTGTTGTTGAGAAGAACAAATTTAATGCAAAAGAAAATTTACTTATGGCCACATGATTTGCCGAATGGTTGTTCCCTTCCCCCTATACAGTCGCATTGTTTCACTATAAATTTTTGTGCTGTGCTACTTGCTGCAGTACTATTTTTTTTAAAAATAGCAACTATTTGTAATGCACTTTTGACCACTGTACATGCGCGCATATATAAACACACACACATGTACTATATATATACCTGTGGCAAGGAAGCGAAGAGTTAGCACAAGCCTTTCATCAGCGGGTATTGCTCTTCGCATCGCTGTGTCATTTTTTGTGATCCTATGAGCTATTTTCTTCAGAATGAACTCATAAGAATCTGTGTCCATTCTAAGCCAACCTCTGAAATTTTCTTCATCCTATTAAGTAATGAAAATCCTTAATAAACAAGTTTATCAAAAACCTTTTATATAACAGGTATGGTATAATATTGCAGTTAAAGTTAAAATAATTATGAATAAAACATATGTAAAGTTTATTAAGTTAGAGGGTTTTTTTAATTAAAATTTTGAATAGATTAATACTGTGAATTCACAGAATATTTTTGATCATTTTTTTAAAGAAATGATAGTGGTATATACACTACTGCATTTCTTGAAGCTGATAGTTTTTTATAATTATCTAATTTACATTAAATTACTTTAAACTTTTTTTTTCTCTTTTAAGGAGGGGTTTTTTCTTTCTTATCAAGGAATCAGTCTATATCAAAATTTCCAAACGCATTACACCCAGTATGTAATATTAGATAAATCTTCGATAAAATCTCTTAAAAGAGTGAGAATTTGAACTACTAACATAACATTAATCAAAGCAGTTTTTTCTAGGATCAAGTGCTTTCACTTAGTAGATTCCCAAAGTTATAGTCATTCTCATTAATACAGGTAATGTATCTCTCTTCCACATTACAAAGATAATAAAAGTGCAACTTTGGTAACAAATAATAAACTTTATTTAATTTATGAAGGATACATAATTACAGATAAAAATAATATATCTGACCACTACTACTACCGCAAAATTTGCTATTAGAAATTTGGCTTGTCTTACTAATAACTTCTTTTTCCCCAATATAAAAATGCAGTGGCAGGGAAATAGGTCCTGATGTAGGTTTCTCCCTTATCTAGATTTGTATTAAATTGAAACTGTTTGTACCATTTTTAAGGCAGCATTCTATAATTGTTTGGATAAGGATATAAAATTGTACCCGAGTAATGAACTGCTTTTAAAATCATATTTATAAAATTTAATTTGCAAGTGAACTAATGATTTATAATTTTTTTTAGAGAGATTGATCATAGAAGGCGGCAGCCTTCAAGTGACGCAGCTTTAAATCTACCATCGTCAAAACCTACCATCGTCATAAGGGTAGATGCGGAACTTCATATATACAGCTAACTCAACTTCAAAGGAAATCGGAAAAGCCGCCTTCTAATAACTCAGCAAATATTGGTCAGAATGGTCCAATTTTTTTAATATAGTCTTATATTCCCAGTCTAATCCTATCCTATAATTTTTACATTTCTACGTGCCGTATATTTTTAGATCTCGATAACCATTTTTAAACTGAAAACGATGGTGTTTGTTCCTGATAATGAGATCTAGGAAACGGGCTGGGAGATTTTATTAAAACTTATATATAATATGAATCTCTTTAAGATAGAGGGAATAAGACTTGCCTAGTTTCTAGGAAAACTCTTGTTTGTTATATATTGGTCTTGGAAAATTGGACTATATTAGCTCGCGGATTACATGTTATTCTATGGGTTAGCAGACAGAGCCTGAGTGAAAAAGTTAACAGTTAAAAAGTCACAGTTAAAACACCCGAATCGAAGCAATAAATGTTTTTTAAACTACAAAAACATCTTATCATGTGCTTTAAAACATTCATTAAATATATACTAAATAAAATTTCTATTTATATTGCCTTTATTTTTCGTAAAGCAGAAAATATTACGTTTCTTATATTAGATATTTTTGCATTTTGTGGAAAAAATACTTTGAATCCTTTTTTAAAATAGGAAAATATTTTTTAATTATACATATTCAATATACTTTCGACTTATGATTTTTTTTTAAAGTTTACAAACAAAAATTATTTTTAATAATTTGTCCATGTATTCATACGCCTTTGGATAGTTTTGTTTTGAATCGTAATCGAATTCGCTGAAGGTAAGAAGCTTCTCAAAGCTACGCGAGGCGTCAAAATTCAACTGTAAACATGGGATTAGAAATATGAAATATTAATAAAGCATACCCCAAAGTAAGTACGAAATCTTAAATATCGAGGTAGTATATGATGTAATTATTCCCGACCCAGAGTATTTTTTATTTACGACAATTTTTTACTGTTTACATTATAGCTGTTTACATTATAAATACATGCTTCCTGACGTGTCTGTGGAGCGAAATACAAATTAAACAATTTACTATTTTATTTTGAGTTTTCTTCATAAATAAATAAATAAACAAACAAAATTTTTCGTTTTTAATGAAAATCCAGGTTAAATTTAAGGTATGACAAAATGAAAATTGTTCCCGATCCCGTGTGTAAAATAGTTTATTTGTGAATCGTTTGTATTTAAGTTAACGAAAATTGCCTCAAAACAACATCTTTTTCGAAATATGCATACCTATAGCTTGGTTTTGATTTTACATTCTTTTCAGATTAAAAAAAATCAAGCATCTCAGTATTTAAATTTTTATCAAAATTTTACTTTTTAAAATTTTCGGGACTTTCTAATGTAACCTATACTTTTTTCCCCCCTTATATTCAACTCTTATTCTTTCGTTACGCATATAAATAACGCTAAGAATGTTTTTAATTTAAGTGATAAAGGTTTGAAATTTCAAACTTTGTCCACCAAATTTTCAATCAATCTTGTTTTTATTTACAGTAATACTTGATTATAATCCTTTTCCATTCAAGTTCATTTGTGTAATAGAGACCAATTAGCAATGCAGTTTTGTTTATCTTTTAAAGAAATTAAACAAAAATTCACATTATTAAAGACAGCACAAGTTAAATAAAAAGTTATGACATTATGGAAATTTGGATATGTTTATAAAATGATATACTTGTTTACAGGGGCGGATCCAGAGGATCATTTTTTTTTGGGGGGGGGGCAATACCAAGAAGCATAGAATCAACATAGTCATAATTTCTGTTCATGATATACCTACTTGTACAGTTATTATTAAGCGAATGATTAAATGAAATGCTTTTTTCAAACGAAATAGGCTTTTTTCTGCGACCTTTTGACTAAATTTGCACTCTTTTCTTGACTCTTTGACGGAATTCGCATTTTTTGGCATTTTTGACAAATCTCGCGTTTTTTGCCCGCGATACTCTGTCAAAATTCGGGTTTTTTCCGCAATCCTTTGACAAAATTGGCTCTTTTCTGCGATACGTTGACAAAATTAGCAATGTTTTGCAACCCTTTGAGAAAAGTAGCTCATTTTTCTTCGACCTTTTGACGAAATTGAAGTTTTTTCCACAACACTGACAAAACTCACTCTTTTCCAGCGATCCTATGTCAAAATAAGCGCTTTTTCCGTGACCTTTTGACAAAATTCGCACTTTTTCGCAGTGCTTTGATAAAATTAGTGCTTTTTCAGCAATCTTATGTTGAAGTTGGCGCTTTTTCAGCGATCCTATGTCGAAATTCACACTTTTTCCGCGATTTTTTACATACCTTTCTTAAAACCCTTTGACTAAATTAGCACTTTTCTGCGGCCTTTTGACGAAATTCGCTCTTTTCCACTATACTTTGACAAAATTAGCACTTTTTTGCAACCCTTTGAAAAAAGTAGCTAACTTTAGACAAAATTCATGCTTTTTCCTCAACCTTTTGACGAAATTCAAGCTTTTTCCACGACATTTTGACAAAACTCGCGCTTTCAGCGATCTTGTGTCAAAATTCGCATGTTTTAACGATCCTTTGTCGAAATTCTTTTTTTTTTGTGCGACCTTTGACAAAATTCGTGCTTTTTCCACGATCTTTTGTAGAAATTTGCTCTTTTTCCGCGACACTTTCACAAAATTAGCACTTTTTAGCGACATTTTAATGAGATTCGCGTTTTTTCATGAACAATAGAATGTCTCCGATGAAGTTGCAGAAAAAAGTCTGAATTCAACACTGGTTTGGAGGGGGGAGCTATGCCCCCCCCCAACAAATTTCATTTTGTCATACCTTTAATTTAACCTGCATTTTCATTAAAAATGAATTTTTTTTTTTTTTAAGAAAACTCAAAATAAAATAGTAAAATGTTTAATTTGTATTGCACTCCATAGATATACATCAGGAAGCATGTATTTATAATGTAAACAGCTAAAAAATTGTCGTAAATAAAAACAACTCTGGGTCGGGAATAATTATATCAGATATTACCTCAATATTTAGATTTCATACTTACTTTTGGGGATGCTTTATTAATTTTTTTCTCATCCCATGTTTACAATTGATTTTGATGTCAGTTTGACTAATCTCTGTGTATATATATGACCATTGGTCACTGCATAGGAAAATTGTGAATTTTTTTATTTGAACTTACCAAAGTTATTAATTCTGTGCAGTTTCAGCACCAATAATTAGATTCTAACAGAGAAAAATTTGTTTGAAAAGTTTTTCTCTCCAAATGGGGCATTAAAAATTGGGGTGTGCAAGTGCATGCCACATACATAACAACAAAAGTGGCAAGTCCTTAAAATTTTTTAGACTCCTTGGATTTTTTTGGCACAATCACTAACGTGTGTATAACCGCTGTGTGACCATTATAAAAAAAAAAATCGCTGGATTTACAAAAAATATTGAGCAAGAATCGCTAAAATGCACAAATTTTGTCAATTACACAAACATTAATTCGTCTATGAACACAGTTTGCCCGTTGAAGCCAAAGAGACATCACTCGATCCACAAAAATTACTGTGCAAGAAACTCGTCAACACCACAATCATTAATGCGTGTATGCAGGGATGTGCAAAGAGAAAACTGCGGCCACCGCAAAGTCATTTGGCGCTCCCCCTTCCCCCTCCCACCCCACAAACTTTTTCTTGTGACAGGCTAAAAATGATTTTGGTAGTAAAAATTTGGAAAACTCAAAATTTCTGCACCCGGAGCGACCTCCCCCCCCCCCATTTCACACGGAGCTTCGTGTATGTGCTAAAAGCCATCATTAGATCCATGAAATTCGCTAATCACTGAAATATACGAAACCTATCAACATTGCAATCTCGCGTGTACAGAGGCCAGAGTTGTCCTATATTTCCTATATATCCTATATTTATAAAATAATCTTCAGAAATGTCCTATATTGTCCTATATTTCCTATATTTATTTACTTTTTCATATATTTCGTATTAATGTCATTACCTGCTAGCATTTACAATTGCTTCTTTTTTTTTTTTTTTTTCCCTCCGGTATCTCCATGCAGCAGCAATAGTTCAATCCTGCACATATTGCTCATACTTTCAGTCAGTACACAAAGTACAAATGAGAAGTAGGCTGTGGCATAGATTGCTGAATTTTTAAACATGACTTTGTACCCAGGGAGATTAAACATTAATGTCTCTGCTCAGTTTCCTAGGCTTTGGTGTCCATTTTTTTCTCTTTTGGATGTGACACCAGTAAAGAAATGGTTTTGAATGACTTGATGTTTTCATGTGCATCGGTTTGCTTGCTGAGTTGTTCTAATGTTCAATGTGTTTTTGTGTTTCGCTGCAGCGTTGTGGGAAAGCGGTAGTCGCCCTGGCTGTGGAAATTTAGGGGGCGTCAAATTTATACTACAAATGTCATTTTTGGCCTGTCACAAGAAAAAGTTGGAGGGGGGAGGGGGGCACCAAACTGACACTTTGCCCCGGGCGCAGTTTTCTCTTCGCATACCCCTGTTACATTGTGATTTTTTTTAGTTTCTCTTATGCTTATCCTGTATTCAACTGCAATATATAATTTTTATTTATTTTAAATTTTATTTTAATCTAGAAAAGTATGTTTATCATAGAAGGCGGCAGCCTTCAAGTGACGCAGCTTTAAACCTGCCATCGTCAAAACCTACCATCGTCATAAGGGTAGATGCGGAACTTCATATATACAGCTAACTCAACTTCAAAGGAAATCGGAAAAGCCGCTTTCTAATAACTCAGCAAATATTGGTCAGAATGGTCCAATTTTTTTAATATAGTCTTATATTCCCAGTCTAATCCTATCCTATAATTTTTACATTTCTACGTGCCGTATATTTTTAGATCTCGATAACCATTTTTAAACTGAAAACGATGGTGTTTGTTCCTGATAATGAGATCTAGGAAACGGGCTGGGAGATTTTATTAAAACTTATATATAATATGAATCTCTTTAAGATAGAGGGAATAAGACTTGCCTTGTTTCTAGGAAAACTCTTGTTTGTTATATATTGATCTTGGAAAATTGGACTATATTAGCTCGTGGATTACATGTTATTCTATGGGTTAGCAGACGGAGACACTGCAAAAAGGCAAATGTAGTTATGGTCATAGTTAAAACACCCGCATCGAAGCAATAAATGTTTTTTAAACTACAAAAACATCTTATCATGTGCTTTAAAACATTCAATAAATATATACTAAATCAAATTTCTATTTATTTTGCCTTTATTTTTCGTAAGAAGAAAATATTACGTTTCTTACATTGGATATTTTTGCATTTTGTGGAAAAAATATTTTGAATCCTTTTTTAAAATAGGAAAATATTTTTTAATTATACATATTCAATATACTTTCGACTTATGATTTTTTTTTAAAGTTTACAAACAAAAATTATTTTTAATAATTTGTCCATGTATTCATACGCCTTTGGATAGTTTTGTTTTGAATCGTAATCGAATTCGCTGGCGGTAAGCTTTGTACTTGGCACTTGTTGTTTTTAGCATGTATGTTGTGTAATTTGCGAAATAATGGTTATTATGGTAATATAGGTATTGTGTTATTTGGAGAAACTGAAAGGCCCCCTTTTTTGGATAAAATAATATCGTGAATCCAAGTACACGAATCAAAACAAATTGATTCGTGCTGTATGTTGGCATGAAATATTCAATTTCAGGAGACGAACGTGAAGCTAAACCATCTATAATGAAAACGAAAGGTAAATAAATATTTTTTGGCACTCATTATTAAAGTATTATTTAAAAAGTATAAGTGATGTATACATTAGTTAGCATGTTGATTTGATTTCAAACCAACATAAACTATCACAGAATGTGTAAACTATTGCTAAATTTTGGTAAACAAACAATATTTATAATTGACCAATAGTTTAACCAAGTGCTTGTGAATTCTAAAATTCTCAAAATAGATTGTTTTTAAGTTTATAGATGTCCTTATTATATGAATTAACAATAATTATATGAATTATTTAACAATACTAAGTTTTAAAGTGTTGTAAAAATTGTGCTTTTTTATTTCATTTATTAATTTCTGTGATTAATAACCCAGGATGTTAATTTTTAGATTAAAATTGCTTGAATATGTTATTCAAAATTCATTTATTACTTTTTCTTATGCATTTTTGTCGCTATTAATTTTCATTTTGAAACTGTGCCTTTTTAGCTTAGCTTAATGGCCAGTAAATCCAGGTTTTAAACAATTTTTAAAATAAGTAAGTGCACTTATTATTGGAAATTGTGAACAAACTAGTATTTATCAACAAATTACAGCAGTATTTTGATAATTCAAAAGAAAGTAATGAAGTTAATTTGTTCTTACATGCATTAGTGACTGTGGCTATAAAGATTTCAGAGATTTAAAAACAAATTAGTTGCACTCATTGTTTTTTTTCTTCATGTACACACAGTGCTTGTACAACATGCATTAGTGATTGCATTTTTAATTAATTTTGTGTATTTTACGGATTGTTGCACAGCAATTTTGCTGCAGCCTGAGTGTTTTGTTTTTGTTTTGTTTTCATGTGCTCTAAGTGCTATACATGCAGTAGTTGGACTGCTTTAACGAGTTTTATTTTAGCGAGTGAGAGTTTTAGGCCCTTTTTTTTCTAATATAAACGTTATTGTTTTAATGTATTTGTTTCACAATATTGTCACTGGATTTTTTTAGTTCAGGTATCACTCATTTCTTCCAGATATTGGGAATCTGCATGTTACCGCATAGTTTGCTGCATCTGTTAATTTTTGTTGTTTGTTTTCATATGGGCATAGTGCTCATACATTTGCTATTGACTGCGGCTTTGAGAAATTTCATGTGTTTTAGAGACCATTGCATAAGTTTGCTGCATCCAGTAATTTGACATGCACCCAGCTCTCATTATCCATTAGTGACTGTAGCTTTAACATGTTTCATGCATCCTATTATTTCATTAATAATTTCGAAATTCCATGTTTATATTTTAAAATGTTATTTAGCAGTTGCCACGGAGGTACTACAGCGCATCATTGTAGTCTGCATTAGACGCTGTTCAAAATAGAATTTTTTTTTCTTTTTTTCTTCCTAAGAGTCTGATGATTTAAATCCAAGCGTGAAAATTTTTTTCTCAGATCACAAACCAAATACAAAAGTATTGTAATAGTTAATATTACGTTATAGAAATCAATAATCAAAATATAAAAGCATTAGCTTTACAGCTTAGAACATAGCGTTATTAATAAACTGCATTTATAAATTGGACATCTAAAATGGAAAATCTTAATATATTTTTATAATGTTAGAATTTACAAGCAATAAAAGTTGGGCAAGCAAATAATTCTTAACCAAATATTAATGATAACATTGGTTTAAAAAGAAATAACTTATACTTCTATGCTTTAATAATGAGTTTCATAAAATATAAATTTACCCCCTTTTTTTTCTATAGATGTTTTAATTTCATATTCATTGTCTCGAAATTGAAGTATTTCTTTCTAACATTCTTTTACAAAAATGTTTGATAATTAACGCTTTTTTTATTTAAAAAAAAAAGGCCTTGTTTCTACTAATGAACACAAAATCCTCAAATAACTTTGAATCCATTATTTAAATAAATTGCATAACATACCTAAGAAGAAAACAAGATTAAATTTAATACAAGAAATTAAAAATTTTTAATTCAAATAATGTAAAGTTACTAACACACTAACAAATAAATATTTTAAAATACTAACAGCTAATAATGAGCGATAAATAATTACATTTTTTAGTTTTGTCATTTCTAAAATGTAATTGTTTAAATTCTATTTGAGTTGAACCTCATCCAAACCCTAAGAAATATTCTATCAAACCTTAATTCAATCTGAAAAAAAAAAAAAAAAAAAAAAAAAAATCTGACAATACACATTGACAAGCATAGTTGTATAATATAGACGCACACCATGTGCAGAAAATTTTATGAAGAAACAATTTTTATTTATTTATTTCGACAAAGAATTGCATTAAAAAAAAAGTGTATCTCAACAAAGAATCATGTAAAAAACCCCAACATTTCGAGAAAATACCACACGAAAAACATGAATTTCGTCCAAAGACCGCAAAAAAAAAAAAAAAAAAAAATGTTAATTCAATCCATGAATCGCATAAAAAATACAAATTCCATGAATCGCTAAAAAAAGAAAGCAAATTGCATAAAAAATGGGAATTATGTCCGCAAATTGCTTAAAATGTGAATTACGTCCATGAATCATGTAAAAAAGCGAGAATTATATTCATAAAGTGTATGAAAAACGCAAATTACGTCTATGAATCGTGTAGTAAAACATGAATTATGTTCATAAATCGCTCAAAAAACACTAATTTTGGTGGCAGAAATCTGAAACGGAAATTACCTCTATAAAACGCATAAAAATAGCGACTTGCATTCATGAATTGCATAAAAAATGCAAATTACATCCATGAATTGCATAAAAACGTGAATTACATTCATAAATCACTCAAAAAATGCGAATCACTTCCATGAATTGTGCAAAAAAACACGAATAACGTTCAGAAATTGCAAAAAATGCGAATTACGTCCAAGAATTGGTAAAAAAAAGCGAATTACATTCATAAATCCTATAAAAACACAAATAATGTCAATAAATCGATCAAAAAACACAAATAGAAAGCTCAAAAGATGCAAATTAGGTCTATGAATCGCATAAGTATAGCAAATTACGTCCATAAATCATGTAAAATGTAAATTACATTCATTAATCGCATAAAAATCTCGAATTATGTCCATGAATCACTCAAAAAAGGCGAATTGCATAAAAAACATGAACTGGGTTCACAAATCGCTCAAAACGTGAATTACGTGCATGAATTGTTTAAAAAAGTGAGAATTACGTTCAGAAATTGTATGAAAAACACAAATTATGTCTATGAATCGTGTAGTAAAACGGGAATTATGTTCATAAATCGCTCAAAAAACACAAATTTTGGCAGCAGAAAGCTGAAACGCAAATTACATTCATAAATCACTCAAAAAATGCAACTCGCTTCCATGAATCGTGCAAAAAAATACTAATAACATTCATAAATTACAAAAAATGCGAATTAGGTCCAGCAATTGGTAAAAAAAGCGAATTACATTCATAAATCCTATAAAAACACAAATAACGTCAATAAATCGATCACAAAACGCAAATTTCGTCGAGAGAAAGCTTAAATGAAAATTATGTCTACAAATCGCATAAATATAGCAAATTACACCCATAAATCATGTAAAATGTAAATTACATTCATTAATCGCATAAAAATCGCAAATTATGTCCATGAATCTCATAAAAAACGCGAATTGGGTCCACAAATCGCTCAAAACGTGAATTACGTCCATGAATTGTTTAAAAAACTGAAAATTACGTTCAGAAATTGTATGAAAAACACAAATTATGCCTATGAATTGTGTAGTAAAATGGGAATTGTGTTCATAAATAACTCAAAAAACACGAATTTTGGCAGCAGAAAGCTGAAACCCAAATTACGTCTATAAATCGCATAAAAATAGCGAAGAGTGTTTTGCATTCATGAATCGCTCAAAAAACACAAATTACGTCCATGAAACGCATAAAAACGTGAATTACATTCATAAATCACTCAAAAAATGCTAATCACTTCCATGAATCATGCAAAAAAACACTAAGAATGTTCATAAATTACAAAAAATGTGAATTACATCCAAGAATTGGTAAAAAAAGCAAATTACATTCATAAATCCTATAAAAACACAAATAACGTCAATAAATCGATCAAAAAACGCAAATTTTGTCGATAGAAAGCTCAAAAGATGCAAATTATGTCTATGAATCGCATAAGTATAGCAAATCATGTCCATAAATCATGTAAATTGTAAATTACATTCATTAATCGCATAAAAATCATGAAATATGTCCATGAATCGCTCAAAAAAAGCGAATTGCATAAAAAATGTGAATTATATCCACAAAACGTGAATTACATCCATGAATTGTCTAAAAAAGTGAGAATTATGTTCATAAATTGTATGAAAAATGCAAATTACGTCTATTATTTGTGTAGTAAAATGGGAATTATGTTCATAAATCGCTCAAAAAATACGAATTTTAGCAGCAGAAAGCTAAAATGCAAATCACGTCTATAAATCGCATAAAAATAGGGAATAGCATTTTGCATTCATGATTTGCATAAAAAACGCGAATTACATCTATGAATCGCTCATAAAATGCAAATTACATCCATGAATTGCATAAAAATGTGAATTATGTTCATAAATCACTCAAAAAATGTGAATCACTTCCATGCATCGTGCAAAAAAACATGAATAACATTCATAAATTGCAAAAAGTTGTGTAAAAGTGTTACGTCCAAGAGTTGTGTGAAAAAAGCGAATTACATTCATAAATCCTATAAAAACACAAATAACGTCAATAAATTGATCAAAAAACACAAATTTCGTCGACAGAAAGCTGAAAAAACATAAATTATGTCTATGAATTGCATAAAAATAGCAAATTACGTCCGTAAATCATGTAAAATGTAAATTACATTCATTAATCACATAAAAATTGCGAATTATGTCCATAAATTGCTCAAAAATGCAAGTTACATTCATAAATCGCATAAAAAACACTAATGATGACCATGAATTGCGCAAAAAATGCGAATTACACCCAACATTAAATTAATTTGCGGAAAGCTTTTGGTTTTATACAAGTCTGCCAACAAGAACCTACAAGTTATCCTGAAACCCATTCTAAACCAACAAAAATTTAATGGAAAGATAAATTTGTCCAAGATAGACAAAATAATTTCCATTGACATACATTGACCAGAATCGAAAAATTCCTATTGAAATCTATCCTATACACTCCAAAACCAGAAAGAAAAAAATCCCTCCAAGAGTAACTCAATCTATCTGCTGCAAAATAAAAAACATTGAAATGCAACTGAACAAGAACCTGAAAATTACATTTGAAATCAAACCGAAACCAGATTCAACCCCCCCCCCCCCCCAAAAAAAAAACCAACCATATCTCGATTTGGGAAAGAAAACTTAATTTCCATAGATACGCGTGGTCAGAAATCTGGAAATTCTAATTAGTCTATGGGTTAGCAAACCTTAATTCAATCTGAAAAAAAAAAAAAAAAAAAAAAAAAAAAAAAAAAAATCTGACAAGCAGAGTTGTATAATATAGACGCACGCCATGTGCAGAAAATTTTATGAAGAAACAATTTTTATTTATTTATTTCGACAAATTGCGTAAAAAAAAAGTATCTCAACAAAGAATCATGTAAAAAAACCCAACATTTCGACAAAATACCACGTGAAAAACGTGAATTTCGTCCAAAGACCACAATAAAAACATTAATTAAATCCATGAATCGCATAAAAAATACAAATTCCATGCATGAATCGCATAAAAAATGTGAATTAAATGCATGAATCGCATAAAAAATGTGAACTACATCCATGAATCGCTAAAAAAATAGCAAATTGCATAAAAAATGGGAATTACGTCCACAAATTGTTTAAAATGTGAATTACGTCCATGAATCATGTAAAAAAGCAAGCATTATATTCATAAATTGTATGAAAAACGCAAATTACGTCTATGAATCATGTAGTAAAACATGAATTATGTTCATAAATTGCTCAAAAAACACGAATTTTGGCAGCAGAAATCTGAAACGGAAATTACCTCTATAAAATGCATAAAAATACCGAATTGCATAAAAAATGTGAATTACGTTCATGAATCGCTCAAAAAACGCAAATTACATCCATGAATTGCATAAAAACGTGAATTACGTTCATAAATCACTCAAAAAATGCGAATCACTTCCATGAATTGTGCAAAAAACACGAATAATGTTCATAAATTGCAAAAAATGCAAATTACGTCCCAGAATTGGTAAAAAAAGCGAATTACATTCATAAATCCTATAAAAACACAAATAATGTCAATAAATCGATCAAAAAACACAAATAGAAAGCTCAAAAGATGCAAATTAGGTCTATGAATCGCATAAGTATAGCAAATTACGTCCATAAATCATGTAAAATGTAAATTACATTCATTAATCGCATAAAAATCTCGAATTATGTCCATGAATCACTCAAAAAAGGCGAATTGCATAAAAAACGTAAATTGGGTCCACAAATTGCTCAAAACGGGAATTACGTCCATGAATTGTTTAAAAAAGTGAGAATTACGTTCAGAAATTGTATGAAAAACACAAATTATGTCTATGAATCGTGTAGTAAATCGGGAATTATGTTCATAAATCGCTCAAAAAACACTAATTTTGGCAGCAGAAAGCTGAAACGCAAATTACGTTCATATATCACTCATAAAATGCAAATCACTTCCATGAATCATGCAAAAAAATACTAATGACATTCATAAATTACAAAAAATGCGAATTAAGTCCAACAATTGGTAAAAAAAGCGAATTACATTCATAAATCCTATAAAAACACAAATAACATCAATAAATCGATCAAAAACATAAATTTCGTTGACAGAAAGCTCAAAAAATGCAAATTATGTCTACGAAATGCATAAATATAGCAAATTACATCTATGAATCATGTAAAATGTAAATTACATTCATTAATCGCATAAAAATCGTGAATTATGTCCATGAATCGCATAGAAAACGCAAATTGGGTCCACAAATCGTCAAAACGTGAATTACGTCCATGAATTGTTTTAAAAAGTGAGAATTACGTTCAGAAATTGTATGAGAAACACAAATTATGTCTATGAATCGTGTAGTAAAACGGAAATTATGTTCATAAATCGCTCAAAAAACACTAATTTTGGCAGCAGAAAGCTGAAACGCAAATTACGTCTATAAATCGCATAAAAATAGCAAATAATGTTTTGCATTCATGAATTGCATAAAAAACGCAAATTACATTCATGAATCGCTCAAAAAACACAAATTACGTCCATGAAACGCATAAAAACGTGAATTACATTCATAAATCACTCAAAAAATGCAAATCACTTCCATGAATCATGCAAAAAAACACTAATAACGTTCATAAATTACAAAAAATGCGAATTACATCCAAGAATTGGTAAAAAAAGCAAATTACATTCATATATCCTATAAAAACATAAATAACGTCAATCAATCGATTAAAAAAACACAAATTTCATCAACAGAAAGCTGAAAAAACGCAAATTATGTCTATGAATTGCATAAAAATAGCAAATTACGTCCATAAATCATGTAAAATGTAAATTACATTCATTAATCGCATAAAAATTGCGAATTATGTCCATAAATTGCTCAAAAATGCAAATTACATTCATAAATCGCATAAAAAACACGAATGATGACCATGAATTGCGCAAAAAATTCGAATTACACCCAACATTAAATTAATTTGCAGAAAGTTTTTGGTTTTATACAAGTGTGCCAACAAGAACCTACAAGTTATCCTGAAACCCATTCTAAACCAACAAAAATTTAATGGAAAGATAAATTTGTCCAAGAAAGACAAAATAATTTCCATTGACATACACTGACCAGAATCAAAAAATTCCTATTGAAATCTATCCTATACAATCCAAAACCAGAAAGAAAAAAATCCCTCCAAGAGTAACTCAATCTATCTGCTGCAAAATAAAATACATTGAAATGCGACTGAACAAGAACCTGAAAATTACATTTGAAGTCAAACCGAAACCAGATTCAACCCCCCCCCCAAAAAAAAAAAAAAAATTATCTGACCATATCTCGATTTGGGAAAGAAAACTTAATTTCCATAGATATGCGTGATCAGAAATCTGGAAATTACAATTAGTCTATCTTAAACCTAATCTGAACCTGAAAAAGGAAATTCCATATAACCGGAGCCCAGTATCTATACAGGACAAAATATTTTCCATTAAAGCGCAACCTGACCAGAACTTGAAAATTCCATTTGAATTGAACCTGATTGAAACCTGAAAAAAATTTCCATCGAACCTTAACCTAATCCGAAAAAGAGAAAATTATTTCTGCCGATACACATTGACAAGAGTCTGAAAGTTAACATGAAACCTAATCCAAACCCGAAAAGGAAAAAACAATGGAAACACAAGTCTGTCCAAGAAAGACCAAATCATTTCTGTCCACATACACCGATAAGAATTTCAATTGAAATCTATCCTAAACCCAGTTCAAACACTACCCCCCCCCAAAAAAAAAAAAAATCCAATTGTAACCCAATTTATCTGCGACAAAATAATATACTTGAAATGCAACTCAACAAGAACCTGAAAATTCCATTTGAAGTCAATCTGAAACCAGATTCAATCCCCCCCCCCCAAAAAAAAATATTTAATCAAATCAAGATTTTAGAAAAAAAAGGAACAATTTATGTCGATATGTATTGACCAGATCATGGAAATTCCAATAGAAGTCTATCTCAAACCCGATCCGAATAACCTGAAACTCAATCCAATCCCCCCCCCCCCAAAAAAAAAGTAAAATAAAAAAATTAGGAAATAAAAATCTGTTCAAGAAAGACAAAATAATTTCCGTCCCCATCCACTGACCAGAATTGAAAACTAGTACTTGAAATGCAACTCGGCAAGAACCTGAAAATTCCAATTCAAGTCAAACTGAATCAAAATTCAAACCCGAAAAAAAAAAAAAAAAAAAAAAAATTTAACCAAATCAAGATTTTTAGAAAAAAAAATTATGTAAATAGGTACAGACTAGAGCATGGAAATTTTAATAAAATCTTAAACCCGATACAAACTCCCCCCCCCCCTTACATAACTAACAAGAAGCCTTGATGACCCCACAAAACATAACTAACAGGAACGAAGAGTCATGCATACTGCATCGATTATGATGCATTTTCTGACTCATTCTGAATATTGTAAACTTATTGTCATTCATGTACAATAATTTTACCATTCTGTGCAAAAAAACAAAGCATAATTAACGAGAGTAAAAAATTTTCCATTAAACATGTTTATGTACTTTCCATTTTATTCTGAATGCTTTAAACCTATCAGTTTCATCTTTGTACAGTAATCTTCCCATCCAAATCTCCCCCCCCCCCCCTGTTAGTTTATATATGTTTTGTGCAAACAGCAAAACATAAATAAACTAACAAGAATGAAAAGTTACACATACAGTATAGATTATGAAACACTTTCCAACACATTTTCATTATTGTAAGCCTATCATTTTAATCCATTTGCAGTAATTTTACCACTCTATATAAAGAACAAATCATAATTAACAAGAAAGAAAAACCTGTGTGCAACATAGATTATGAAACACTTTCCAGCATATTCTGAATATTGTAACGGATATAGTCTTAATCAATCTGCAATATTACCAACCTATACAAAGGTTGAAACATAATTAACAAGAATCATGCACTCAGCATAGATAATGAAATACTTTCCAGCACATTCTGAATATTGTATTCCTGATCATTATCCATCTGCAGTATATGTATCATCATGTGTAAAGAATAAACATAGTTAACTAGAATGAGAAATGATACATACAGCATAGATTATGAAATCCTTTCTTAGAAATACAGTGCTGAATGTACATTACTTTCTTATCTTATACTAACGTACTTTACTACAGAGTTGTTTTTAACGAAATCAAGTAGCACAGCATATATTAATAATAAAATATGAAATATCTTTTTTTAAGTGGGTGGGGGAGGGGTAATTAAAGGTGATCAGAAATCATGAATATGAATTCTTTGCATTAGTCTTTAATTTTTTGTTTTTATCTTTTTATTATTAACCTAAAAAAAGCACTGATATCAGTACAAAAAACCCTGAACGGGTTAAAAGCTTGTGACGCAGCACTTTATCTTATATATCTAAGAATTTTAAATTTGGGACTTAAAACTAATGATATCAAAATTTATGTGACGCTATGCTATTAATTAATATATACATATATTAAAATTTAATTCATTAAGGTTTTATCAATTACATCTTTCATAAATTCAAAATATGAATCTTAAAAGATATGATATCAAAATTTAAGTGACGCCTTGACGAGGCTTTAAACAATGTTTTAAAATTCCATTTATTTATTTATTGTCTAAATACATTTTCATATCTAAACAATACTTTTCATTTTCCAATACACTGTTAAATACATCACTTTCACTGAATATATATAATGCACTGAAATGTATTTATTTGAATAAATAGATTTATCTTTTGGGCTACGCTATCCAAAATCAAAAATAACGTTTGAATAAATATTTTTTGCGTCATTGTATCCAAAGTAAGTTAAATAGATGCAAATAGATACAATGACGCAAAAAATATGTATTCAAATGTTATTTTTGATTTTGGATAGCGTAGCCCAAAAGATAAATCTATTTATTCAAATAAATACATTTCAGTGCATTATATATATTCAGTGAAAGTGATGTATTTAACAGTGTATTGGAAAATGAAAAGTATTGTTTAGATATGAAAATGTATTTAGACAATAAATAAATAAATGGAATTTTAAAACATTGTTTAAAGCCTCGTCAAGGCGTCACTTAAATTTTGATATCATATCTTTTAAGATTCATATTTTGAATTTATGAAAGATGTAATTGATAAAACCTTAATGAATTAAATTTTAATATATGTATATATTAATTAATAGCATAGCGTCACATAAATTTTGATATCATTAGTTTTAAGTCCCAAATTTAAAATTCTTAGATATATAAGATAAAGTGCTGCGTCACAAGCTTTTAACCCGTTCAGGGTTTTTTGTACTGATGTTATATACTCAAAATTTATTTTACCAAATCCTTCTATACTGCAAAAAAAAAGTAAATCTAATGTTTTACAAACTTTGATCTGTGCAATTTTAATTACAAGATTTATGTTTTAGATCTTTCATTATTATTTATTATTATTTGAAGGGCATAACCTCCCTATCCCTTTTCTTGTATAAAATTAAAACTAGTCCTTGGGGGCCACTGTAATACTTGCCCATCATAAATATGCACAATGTAATATATGAAAATAACACATGCGGAAAGTATTTATAAAACGCATTGCAATTGCAAAAAAAATTAAATGGATATTTAAATATTTTTAATATACATACTAATGCTCTATTAATGAATTGCTGATGAGCCAATTTCGACAAATTATATAAAACAGCAAACTACTCAATTAGTACCTAATTGCATAAAAGAGAGATTCTTATAACTTCAAAAATAATAATCAAACTAACAGTTTACTGCGTCGGATTTAGCGTCTCATTTCCAATTAAAATATATCTTTGAATTGAAATTCGAATGAAATACAGGGTCATGAAAAATCAAAGGATGTGGAAAACAGGATTAGAAATATCGCAGCAACTAACAATCCAATCAACTTCATTCTAGATGCAAAATTTGTGTAATTTTATTTTCTTTTACATCCACTCCTTAAAATTAAAAAAAAAATTCGAAAATTTTTATACACCTTTCATTAGAATGAATTTTTTAAAAGTCCGAAAAAAATAGTTTTGGATAATCGAGGCTACTGATATTCAACATTCGTTCATATTTTTCAATCCTAAGTACTTACAAAATTTCAAGTCATCTCAATGTGTTTAGGAGATAGAGCATTTACAGACAGACGGAAGGCAATTTTTTTTTTCAAAAAATGTTTTTCAGAATCTAATATCTAAAATGGCAAATCCGTAATTTTTTTTTCAAATTTTCAAAAAGATTGCAAGACTTACCTTATATTACATATGATGGGTAAGTAAGCTAGTTGGATGTGCCAATCCCGAAATTTTCTTCTATCTCATTCGCACAATTTAATATTTCAAAATTTAGTTACACGTGTTAATACTATTAATTCCTTACTATACAAACTATGATTTTCATCTTAAATTTTTGCTTCAGTCATTTAATCGGAGTTAAAACGAGTTTCCGTCTCTGCACGAGCTGATAAACAGCAGGACGATAGGCAGATTTTAATTTAAATTCAGAAAAGATGTACTCTTCATACAAAAAAAGAAAAAAAAATTAGTGCTGCTTTATGCATAACTTTAAACAGTTTTTGATGGTGACAATAAAAATTGCACAGACATTGCGATTATAACACCTCCTTCCAGTGGATTTTTTTTTCAAATTTAGGGAGGGTCTGCTGACCATAGCCAAACACTTATACAAAAAATTTCATTCAGTTCTATGCATAACTTCATACTCTATTAGTCGGGACATTATTGAAAATTTCACAAAAATCTTTATTGCAGGGTCCCCTTCTGGCGGAATATTTCAAAATTGAAGGAGAACCTACTTGTCACAACTACAAATATTCATAAAAAATTCAGTTCATTCTCTTACATGTCTTTATAAACTTTTTAATGGTAGACAGACATTTTGTAAAAAAAAAAAAAAAAAATGTTTTTTGGAATCTCTGATCCCTAAAACATATAAATCTGTCGAAAAAAATTTCGATTACAATACTTTCTCCAACTGAAAGTAGAGGTTAAAAAAAAAAAAAAGACGAGGGGTCTTTATTTCTCTTTTTTTTAAATGCTCTGCACTGAAATGTAACTCCCTCCCTTTTTTTAAAAAAATCACTGTATTTGGCAGGCAAAAGTAAAATAAAAATAAATGGTAAATAAACACAAGATTTGTGTGTGTGTGTGTGTGTGTTGTAAAAATAAAAATAAAAATAAAAGAAAATAATTTTCTGTAATTTTATTTGTTTTAACACAAAATTTAATTTAAATGTAAAGAAAAGAAATATAATAATAAATTTAAATGCTTAAAAGAAATTTATAACAAATAAATACTACTAAATATTATTAAATAATTAATAACATTCTTTTTACTTACTTCAAGAGCAAGTTCCTGCATAAGATTTTCATAACAGTCAAGTTTTTTTTAACCATTCTTTGGTCCATATCGACCTTTTTTCTTTTCTTTCTTCTGCAGAAAAACAAATGCACTTGACAATGCTAAGATTGTAGCAATAGCAGCTCTTTTTCTTGCGTTTTGCAGAAGATCCATAATGTACGAGATAATATTGAACAAGAAAAAAAAGGTAAACAAATGGTACGGCGATCGTCTGCTTGGCTTCTTGGCTGCTTAAATAGCGATGAATATATCAGTACGGCAACGGGTTCAGCTCTCGTTTCTGGCAACCCTCGCTTCCAACTCTAGTGGGAGGAGTTTGACGCGGCGTTTTTTTTTGACGCCTCAAATGTGCGTGTAATAGCACTTTAAGTTTCACTGTTGCTCGAAAGAGAAAGTGTAAACTGCAGCAGACGATTTACTGCTTGGGAGAAGAAACGAAACTTTTTTTTATTTTTTTTTAATTCATTTATTTATTGAAATAAAAGTGTCTGATTTGGGATCAGTTACAGTTTTCTGAGACTGGGGAAAATGTACGTTTGTGGCATATACACTAGAGACGCGAAAAAAAGTTACTGGTACTGAGGATCATTAAAATTTTCAAATTAGTGGTCCGTTTAAAAACGTTATACGATCTCAGAGCAACGGACCATCAAGGAGTTGAATGTTGGTATGCTTAGTGTTCATGTATAAAATGCACTTTTTTCGCTCTACTCCTGTTGACTAAAGCGTTCAAAAGGATGTTATTTTAACACCCCAGCTTTTGGAATATAATGCGGACGCCTATTATTATTTTAAAATGTAAAAAAAGAAGTAAATTAACTTCTTCAGCACTAATAATTTATTTAACGGTAAAACTTATACCTTTTTCCATAAGAATATTCAAAACATTTAAAAAAAGTACAATTTTTTTTCACGTTACATCATATACAAAAATGTCACGAGCATTAAAGGTGAAAGGATAAAAAAATAAAAATAAATAAAGATGGACAATGGATTTAACAATTTCATTCCACAGAAAACATGTTTAAAGGAACCTCAGAAATTCATGCTCATTTCATTTGATAAATACTTGAAATATTTTAAATAATTCATAAAGGGAATTCATAGTAAATAATTCAACCAAATTATGATTCATATTTTAATTATGATCTGTAAGGGGGAATTCATTTTAAATAATTCAACCTTACAGATCATAACATAAAATGGAATTTTTTTAACTGTTCCTCTAAACAAACTACAATTACTACGAAATTCATTTTTAAATGGGGAATGTGGGATAGTACTCATACGTTTATAGTAATCAATCAATTAAAAAAAATTGAAAGCAAAAAAAATCAAATACTTTTTACCAACATTTGTTGACATTTAAAAATTACACCAGATCTTTATATTCTTATAAAAAAAAAGAAAAAAAACAATCAGAATTCAGAACATCTTGAAACTATGTAATAACTACAGGTAATAATAATGACATTTTCAAATAAAGATATTTTCTTTTCATAGATTTCTGATGAGAATAACGTAATTGTAAAACACTTTTCAGTTACCTTCATTTAAATTTTCAAACCACATCAGACTTTTTAAAATACAATCAGTGTATCAAACACATTTAATTATATCTTATTTTCAACATTATGGGGAATTCGAGTTAATACCCCTTTCAAAACAGTATTTCCGAAATAAACTCCTCAGTAATGATATTGCCCGTGGACGACACTAAACAACATACTTTAAATTAATTTAAATATTTCTAGAATGGTTAAAATTATTTCTGAATATTTTTAATAAATGTGTGCATATCATAAGCGTCGATATATAGACTGATATATTATTGGAGATGTGTTATAGAAATTTTAAGCTGATTTTTGTAGCCACATGTAACATTTCTTTCAGGACGAAAGAGCTTCAAATTTTATGATAAAGTCAGTTTTAAAATCAGAGAACTTCACTGTCAGAAATTACTTGTAACAAGTTTTCTGACTTAAATATTCTCAATAGCTAACAGGCTCAATCTCACAGACTTATAAATCTATGTTACGTAAAAAAAAATAATAATAAAAAAAATGCAAAAGCTTTGTGATAACATAAAAGATAAAGTCTGATAAAAAAATGGGATTTCTCAGAAATGATTTTGAAACTCCCCATTTGCTAATTTGCTAATTCAAATCGGCAAAAATTTTGTTGGCAGACTTTTCATTTTAGTTTCTATAATGATTGGAACAAAATACTATTTTAATAGTACTATATGCAAAACTTCCCAAATAAAATACATATACAAATTAATTATTCGCCATTAGCACATTATGAAAGTAAAAATTAACAGATTGCTCTTTGGAGATTTTTTTTGGTACATATTTCGCACAAGTTTTCTCAATAACTAAAAAGATGTTTCCTTAAAAACTCTTTGAACAGAAATTAGTGTTGAATATGTCACACAAAACCTTTCTCTCTAATCTGCATTAAAAAGGTTTGCTTAACATATATTTCCATGAGAATTTTTTCGTGCATATCTCACATTCAAAAGCTTTCTTATCAGTATGAACCAGATGTCGGCTTAAATGAAACTTCCAAGAGAATTTCTCGTTTCATGTCTCACACACAAACGGCTTCTCACAAGTATGAATTAATAGATGCTTTCCTAAATCAGTCTTTCGTGAAAAATTCTTGTTGCATATTTCACACGCAAAAGGTTTTTTCACCAGTATGGATTAATAGATGCCTGCTTAAATTACCTTTTTCAGAAAATTTCTTATTACAGATTTCACACACAAAAGTTTTTACACCAGTATGAATCAACAGATGTCTGCTTAAACCACTCTTTCGTGAGAATTTCTTGCTGCAGATTTCACAGACAAAGGGTTTCTCACCAGTATGAATTAACAGATGCCTGCTTAAAGTACCTTTTTCAGAAAATTTCCTGTTGCATATCTCACACACAAAAGGTTTGCCACCAGTGTGAATTAAGAGATGTGTTCTTAAATTACACTTATAAGAGAATTTCTTGTTGCATACTTCACATACAAATTGTTTCTCGCCAGTATGAATTTATAGATGCCTGCTTAACACACTCTTTTGAGAGAATATTTTACTGCATATTTCACATACAAATTGTTTCTCGCCACTATGAATTAATAGATGTGTGCTTAAATGGCTCTTTTGGGAGAATTTCTTGTTGCATATGTTACAAAGAAAAGGTTTCTCACCAGTATGATTTAATAGATGACTGCTTAAACGGGAAATCCGAGAAAATTTCTTGTTGCATATTTCACATAAAAAATATTTCTCACCTGTATGAATTAACAGATGTCTGCCTAAATTACTCTTTTGAGATAATTTCTTGTTACATATCTCACACACAAAAAGTTTGACACCAGTATGAACTATCAGATGCTTACTTAAACTACCCTTTTCAGCGAATTTCTTACCGCATATCTCACATCCAAATGGTTTCTCACCAGTATGAATTAAGAGGTGTCTGCTTAAATCATATTTTCTCGAAAATCCTTTACTGCATACCTCACAAGCAAACAGTTTTCTTTGCTGTGAGTCAGAACCCACTTTTCCTAAAGCTTCCTGTAACGAAATAGATTGCTGCATATTTCGCACTTTAAAGACAGTTTTGAGTGATGTGATGTGCATCTACATTCATGGCTTTTTGCATCTGCAATAAATTTAAGTAACACAATGTAAGTAACACAACAACTTTTAAAATTCATGAAAAAAAATAAATAAAATAAACGCATTATGAAATGTTAAATTAACGCAGAAATCTGAATTAAAATAGACTTCAAATACCTGATGCTTGGAGGAACACTGAAGCGATAGATTAATTTTCTAATTGCATACAGATTTAAACTATAATCAAATTTAAAATAAATCAAAGATTTAATTGTCACTATAAAATAAAAAACTTATCATAAAGAAAATATTTTTAATAAAAATTAGAAATAAATGTTATAAATGAAGAATAAACCAAATATTTTTGAATAAAGCACAAAGTATTTTTAAAAACATTTATAAATGAGCAAACTTTTGTAGAAAATTTTATAATTTCATATCGTCTATGATGACAATGATAATTGTATAAGCAATGAAAATAAAATATTTTATTTTTACGACAAAGTGAATTATAATATTTAGAAGAATTTAGTGGAAATCCTCCCCAGATTTTAGAAATTTTTAAACTAAGATAAATGACGATTTCAAAAAACATTCTGCATTATTAATGCAATTTACATTATTTTGCACTAATTTAATCATGTTTAAAACCGTATAGAAAAATTGTAAATAAAACAAAGTACATTTTTTTTAAGTTTTCAAATACAGCTGTGGAATGCATTTATAGATCTGTCTAGGCAAATTAGATTATAAAAAGTCCTTCCGGCAGTGCCGGGAGGAAGAGGTAGCTTTCATATACTTATTTATTTATTTTAAATTAAGTTATATAAATTCAACTACACGAAGCTCAAAATAGTGGAACACGATTATATGAGATTAAATGCTAGTTTTTGTCGATACTGAATACTAATAGGAATTTTTAGAAAATAGTCATCTTTTATTCAACCTGGTTTTATTTTAACCCTTTCCGGCACACTGTGCTCGGTCTGGGATACCTAATTTTAATTCCAAACTTGCATATGGCACCAATAAAATTTTAGTAAAAATTTGCTTTTACAATAAAAGCTTAAATTAAGGAATTCAAGATATCTGAAAAATTCGTTAGTGAATTCCGGTGTCAGTCGATAATTTCTCATTTTTCATTAGATTTTGCCCGTGCCGGAAAGGGTTAAGCGATTTATAGGGTCGCCAAATTCCACGATATCCATTTTAAAGCAGCATGATGGATAAAGAAACCAAATGAGCTTGACCGAAATTTTAATTCATGTCAACATGCAAACTCACATCGGAATCGATTAAAATATACGAGTGCTGTCGCGGGCAAATTGACCTTTAAAAAAAAGTGTCACCCACATTAGAAATTAAAACTGCGATATCCCAGGCATTTTTCAAGGTAAAGCAAAGCAAAAAATACTCCGGAATTCATTATTAAGATAAGTAGTTTAGAAAGAACCTTTTTTCAATTTCTAATTTTTTGTTTATACATAATTATACATTTAAAAGGTTTTTGACAAATTTAAATGGTCGCCATTTTGAAACAAGATGGCGGATAAAGTTGGCCTGTGAACTCGATCAAGACAATGGTATGTACCATGAACACAGGGAGTGATATCGAAACCAGATTATAAAAATATGCGTATTAACGCGTGACAAATTTCAGACCGTTTCAAAATATCAATCACATTGGAAATTGAAAGTGCTGAAACTCAGCCTCTTTCAAGATATAGATGAAACAAAAAATGCTCTGGAATCTTTGGATCAAGGTCAAAACACAAAAGAAAAATCTTTTCCAATTTCTTACATTTTTGCATCTAATTTTAAAATTTAAATAAAAAAAATAATATTCCACCATTTTGAAACAAGACGGCGGTTGGAACTGGCCAACGAACTCGGTCCAGGCATTAGTATGTCCTATCTACGCACCAAGTTTCATCCAAATCGGTGTATAAATACGTGTGTTATCACGTGACGAAAACCAGATCATTTCAAAATGTGAGCAACACCAGAAATTTAAAGTACTATAACTCAGACATTTTTTAAGGTACAGACGAAACAAAAAATGCTTTGGAATCTTTATATCAAGGTCAAATGCGTAAAAGAAAAATCTTTTTCAATTTCTCACTTTTTTGCACCTAATTTTAAATTTCAAATTATAATTTTTTTAAATGGCGCCATTTTGAAACAAGATGGCGGATGGAACTGGTTAACGAAGTCGGTCCAGGCTTTATTATGTACTATGTACACACCAAGTTACATCCAAATCGATTTATAGAAATACGAGTGTTATCACGTGCCAAAAATCAGATCGTTTCTAAATGTCAGCCATAAGAAAAATTCAAAGTGCTATAACTCAATCATTTTTTAGAATATAGACAAAGTAAAGAGTGTTCTGAATATGGTGTTTTAAGATCTAACACATGAAATATTTTTCAACTTATAATTTTTTCGCATTTAATTTTAAATTTTAAATTTTTTTAAAAAATTTAAATGGTCGTCATTTTGAAACAAGATGGCGGATGATGCTGGCCAACGAACCCGGTCGAGATATTTGTATATACTATGTACATACCAAGTTTGATACAAATCGGTTCATAAATCCGTTAGTTATAGCATGACAAAAATCAGATCGTTTCAAAATGTCAGCCATAAGAAAAATTCAAAGTGCTATAACTCAATAATTTTTTAAGATATAGACAAAGTAAAAAGTGTTCTGAAATTGGTGTTTTAATATCTAACACATAAAATAAAAATATTTTTCAACTTTTAATTTTTTCGCATTTAATTTTAAATTTTTAAAACTTTTTTAAATGGCCGCCATTTTGGAACAAGATGGCGGATGATGCTGGCTAACGAGCTCGGTTGAGACATTTGTATGTACTATGTACATAGCAAGTTTCATTCAAATCGGTTCATAAATACGTTAGTTATCGCATGACAAAAACCAGATATATATATATATATATATTTATGGTTATATATATATATATATATATATATATATATATATATATATATATATATATATATATGTCAACATTTGAACGGAGGGTGGTTTGGGGGTCTGGGGGTCATGATCGGTGAAAATATAACGAAATTTTCCGGAAGTGTTTTCTTCCGGACGGCTGCAATAGGTAGCTTTTTGCTTTTTGTAATGAAAGCTACCTAAATGTGTGAAAATTATGGCCGAAACGTCAGTGAAGGCTCACTTAGGAACACGAATTTTTTTGGTGTCTGTCTGTCAGTCAGTCTGTCTCTTCTGCGATAACTAACGCAAAAAACAGCCGATTGGCTTGAAATTAAGTGGGTATGTTAGTGAGGCACTGGGATTAAGCTGTATAGTTTTTTGTTAGATTTGATTCATTCGTTCAGAAAATATAGAATATTTTATTTTGCGCAATAATGCTTTTCTATGGCAAATCTAATGATTTTCAAATTTTTTTTCCTTGAGAGAAAATGACACATTTCATTAATGGAATTCAATGATAAATGGATACTGAAATTTACCAGTTAAATTATTCGTATTTTTGGAATTTTGTGTATGCATTTGTCAGATTTTTAAAGTTATTACTGCAAATTTTGGAGATTTTTTATAAATGTGTTCCAATAATACAAACTAATTTGGTTTAGAGATTTACTTATTTAAAATTTATTTCATTTTCTTTATTTTCTCTTAATGGTTGCTAAGCAACCATTCATCCTAATCCTTATTATATTTTAATGCTATAAATTTGAAAGCGTGGACGAAAATTTAAATGAAGTGAACATCAAAACTGATGAATTAATTAATGTCTTTGTATCTTTGCGGATAAATATAACATAGCCCAGAAAAGAATATAGGCTATGTTTTATTAATTTTATTCAAATATTTTCCTTAATAATTCAAAATTTCCTTCTTTTTCATACAGAATCAAGAGCGATTTTTTAGATAAAATTTAACCAATTTCCTTTATCGTTGTCAAAAAAAAAAAAAAAAAAAAATCTGGAATCTGTTTTTTATCTGTTAATCTGTTCTTCTGTATGTTTGTCTGTCTCGTTATAACTGCTACAAAATGCAATCAAAACATTTTTTTTTTCCAGAAACAAAATTGTAAAACTCTAGATTACTGAGTTTACACTTACAAAAGTTCCTGATACATCAGATTTAGATGATTGTGGTTGGCAGGTATGTAGAAGTATGAAGATGAAAAATATTTGTCCAAACTGTTACTTATCCTTATAAATCAAAATGTATAAGGAAATGCAAGATATACAATAACCATTAGCACAATTATTAAAAAGTGGCAAATTTAAATTAAGTGAGGCTACGGGGGGTTCGGGGGGGCTGAGCCCCCCTGAAGAAATCTACTATGTTATAATAAAAAAAAAACAAAAATAATAGATCATGAAAATTTCAGAATATCCTAACATAACTAAATTTTTAATTTACCGCTTTTGAAGGCTGAAAACTTCTAATTCTTATTTTATTCTTATAAATAATTAAGTACTATGAAAATTTTAAATTACAGTTTCCAATAAGTTGAATATTACCCAAAGTGTGTTTAAAAATATATATATATGTGCAAAGCTGGCGTTGAGGCTCCTGATCTGCAGATTTACTAGTCATTAAAAAAGAGCATCTAGTGCAGGAAAAAATGCAGAACTTCAGGATAGATAGAAAAAATAAATATTTTATTCAGAAACAAATCAATCAAGAAAAGGTTCAGTATTTTTAATAACAATTATCTAAGAATAAAATTTACATTAATGTTCTTGCAATTATGTCTGTTTAGAAGCAGCATAAAAATACTTTTTTAAGAGCAAGATTGTAGAATTTTATATGAAAGTGCAGAAACAGATTTGGAATAAATAATATTGACTTTATATATTGGGTGTATAATCCTTCAAACTGCATTATGTATCTAGTAATTTAAGACACTGTAATATTAAAATACAAGTAGTACTTAAACATCTTATGTTAAAATTTCCTTATACCTCCAGCTCATTAGTAAAGTTGTGACATTTTCATTACTAAATCTCTTCAAAACAGTATCCTTATACACATTATTCAATTAAATATTATATTATTTAATTAAAGTGGATATGTAAAAGAAAATTACTCTAATTTATTAGTATATGATTTCTTATTGGATTACTGTTAACATTTCTTTTATAAATTACAAGTACTGCACAGTAAAGTAAAAAGTACTCTCTGCCAGTGCCGGGAAGAGGTATCTTTCATATTTATTGGTTTAATGCTGTAAGTTTTACTTGAAACTAATTTTAAACAAATTTTAAGAAGCTAAAAGGCGACGAACCTGATAAGAGAATATTCCTCAATACAGAATTAAATGAGAATTACACCAAGTTATTCTGCTATATGATATAAGTTGGCATCATTTATGGTTACATTTTTGGTCACCAAATTTGGCGATACTTCGCCAAGTGTCACCACGTTTGATGAAAATTTGAAGTTAACGGATATTAGTCATTGATTTGAGCATTGTGCGGCAATACATGGTGCAAGTGGCCACCATTTTCAAACAAAATGGCGGAAGAAGCTGGCCAACGAACACGGTCGAGACACTGGTATATAGTTTACAATATACTATGCATAAAATCAATCTTATCCAAACCAATTTATAAACAAGAGAGTTACAACATGACGAAATTAAGATTATTTCAAAATGTCAGCAACTCTAGAAATTGAAACTGCTATATCTCAGCCATTTTTTAAGATAAAGACAGAACAAAATATGCTTTGAAGTATTTATATTAAGGTAAAGCTCTCAAGAAAAAATATTTTGCTGTTATTAATTTATTTACACTATTTTTTTAAATAAAAGAAATTAAAATATCCACCATTTTGAAACTAGATGGCGGATGAAACAAGCCAACGAACTCGGTCGAGACATATGCATGTACTAGAGATTAATGATGGGACGAATATTCGGCCACTATTCGGTATTCGGCCCTTTTGCCGAATATTGAAGGCTTGTTGACCGAATAGTTCGGCCGAATACCTGCAGAAGAATACTTAGAGATATCTTGCCGAATATTGCTAAAATCTCGCCGAATAGCGAAGGATATCTTTCCAAATAAATTTAGGATTTAAAGAATGTCAATTCTTGCAATTTTTTTTTCTCTAATCCAAATTGGCTACTTCATTCATGAAGTCCTTCTCATTCGTACTTACAATATATACAGTTATTCAGATACTAAAAAATATATAGCCTTTCTGTATTTCCTATAAAAGTTAGTGATATTTCAGAAAATGCTACCCAAGTTGGAGATTTAATTGTACGGGAAATGTCTTTATTAGAAAATGATTTATTACATTTCAAAAAACAAAGACACTTATAGAAAAAGAGAAAAGAAAAAGAAAAACACTGCCTTATTCTAAAACATTCGAATATTTATTAATATCTGCAAATTCCATGTACATATTATTAAATTTTATTATTAAATTATTATTATTAAATACAGGGCCACACAAAAGTATTCCACTACATAATGCTATACGGGGAAACATTGTTTGGGGCATGTTTTAATTAGGATGAGCGAAGCGAATCCTCCACTAGGCCACTCAAATTACATTTTGTCGTACGCTTTACAAAAAAACTATTCAATATTTTAACTTCAACTTAAACATAAAAATAAATTATGATCTGTAGATTTGCACAATATAATTTTTTTTACAGTAAAACGTTAAAAAATTTATTATTTTAAATAATTTATTTTACATGCATTTCCAATACGGATGCATTTTAGCAAATAAATAAAAAATGAAACGCGTATATTTTCAGAAAAAAATATAAATCATGGAGTAAATAATTATAGATAGAATCATGATTAATTTAATAAATAAAATATGTTTTCATTATTCAGCAAAATCGTTTGCACAGATGACACTTAAACATTTAAAAAAATTGTATTGTGGATTTTTTTTGTAAAGTGGCAACAAAAGAATTGTAAACAAATAAAATTAATTGTTAAATTTGTTATATAAATGAAAAATTTAAAGAATTGAAGCGTGAAGTTGTTGCCTCGATTCAAGCTCTTTATAAATGTTCTAAAGCAAAGTTGGCCGATTCAGAAACGACAAATTGACTTTAACCATTTCTTACTTTATCATTTGGATCTAAAGTAATGTTACGTTCTTATTTGGGGACCAAAAAAGGTTTAGTGAACGGGACTTTAGACTTTGTTACACGTAATAAAGAAAATCACACGCCACCAGACCAGATATCGCGAATAATCATAGATAAATTTGAATACTACAATAATTTAACTTATAAGAATTGGTGCGTACCAATTCCCCCAATAATTAAATTCTAGAAAAATGGAAGCATAAATTGCTCAAGGAAAGAATTTCTTCTGCAGATAGCTTTTGCTATTATAATTCATAAATCCCAAGGTTTAACATTAGATGAAGCAGTTGTAGATATTGAGGATCCGTGTGGCAGAATTTTTTAACTGTGTCTGCGACAAGCCTCATTAACATCAAATTCTGTCTGAAACCGCAATGCAGTATTTTCTTCTAACTGTATATACACATCATATGTTTAGGAAACAGAAAAGACACTGAAAAATGAATATATCACAAATCAGGTATTCTACATATTTTATATATAATATTCTTAACTACTTTTTAAATGCAAATAAAAAAAAGTCCAAAAACCTAAATTTAATAAATCAGCATTAGAAAAATTGTCTAGTATATTTACGTAAGATGAAATTCGCCGTTTTTTCGGATTCTTTGACAAAATTTGCCATTTTTTCTCGATCTTTCGATGAAATTAGTCTTTTTTTCTGCAGCCCATTGACGAAATTTTTATTCTTTCTGCGATTCTTCTACAAAATTTTATTTTTTTTGTGATTCCTCGACGAAATTCGCCGTTTTTTTGCGATTCTACGACGAAATTCGCCGTTTTTTCGCGATCTACGACGAAATTCGCCGTTTTTTCGCGATTCTACGACGAAATTTGCCGTTTTTTCGGATTCTTTGACAAAATTTGCCAATTTTTCTCTATCTTTCGATGAAATTCGTCTTTTTTTCTGCAGCCCATTGAGGAAATTTTTCTTCTTTCTGCGATTCTTCTACAAAATTTGAATTTTTTTTTGCGATTCCTCGACGAAATTAGTATTTTTTTAGCGATTCGTTGATGAAAATCGACATTTTTCCGCGGTCCTTGGACGGAATTCCCATTTATTTCACGATTCTTTGAAGAATTTACGTCTGTAAAAATTACGCGTCCCATGGAACGTCATAAGAACTATTTTTTGCGTCCGAACTCCAATTTTTCGCGTAATTTAAGCGCTACAGTGCATCCGCGGCATCGCTTATTGCTTTGGTGCGCGCGATCAGACAGGGGAAAGAGAAGGACGGAGGAAAACAAAAACAATTTCAATTTGGCGGCCACTATTTGTTCTCTCGTTTTTGTTTTTCGTGTATTTAGTCCGCTACCCCCCCCCCCCAAACACAAAAAAAGGTAAACAATTTTAATGCATATTTGCATTGATCTCAGGAATGATAAAATATACAGCGACGAAAAAGCGGGATTCTGCGGAAAAGTGGCATGTCTGCATATCAGAATTTCCTTGGCGGAAGGGGGGGAGCTTAAGAACCGGTGAAAACCTTGTTTTAAACAGGCTTCCGTCTTAGCAGGTAAAATTTCAATATATTGAATATATATAGATATCGTTTTAGAAATTTTTCTTATGATAATTATTAATTTCTATGCATAAAGCATTTATTTAATGAATGAAAAATTATATTTCTGTTGTTAATTGTACGATTTTGTTCAAATTTTCAACAAGTTGCGATAATAATAAATTAGGTTGTGTACCAAATTTTTATTAAAATATAATAAGTTTTAATAAAATTATTCCCAACGACAAAAAAGCCCACTTGCTAGGAAAAAAAAAAAAAAAAAAAAAAAAGCTGATAACGACTTGTGGTTTGTTTATTTAGATCCAAGAACTCGGACACTAATGAGATAAGCTTTTCATTGATAATGTTTAGTAGGAAAAAAGATAATTTCAACAAAAATATTTCATGACTATATGCATTATTTCTATTTAAATATAATCTACTTGACTTCCAACTTAAATGCTTGAACAAAGCATTTAAATAAGCAAAACAAATGGCAGATAGATATCTCATTTTTCTTTACTATTACTCTGTGATGAGTTTTTTATGGATGCCTTAATTTTCAAATAAATTATGTCCCGTACTGTATACTAACAATAAGCAAATATAAATTATGTAACATTTATTCTTTACTGCTTGTAGAATATCAGTTAGAGTTGCAGACTTTTCATCGTCATATCTTGCTCGTTTCACAGCTCGATCATAAGGAAATCTTTTGGGGATATATCTTCATTATTGCAGTATTCTAGTTTCCATTGTTCTTATTATTTTCCAAGATATATTCCTGATCGTGATACTAGTACTCATCAAATTCAAAGCTGATTTGTTCTTTTTTGGAATTAGAATCTTCCACTTTTTTAAATAATTTCCGCTCATACTTTGACCAGGATGGCGTCTTTAAAAATATGTGCTCATTTTTTTTCTTTTCTTTTTTTTACCAATTACACAAAGCATAAAAAACTTTATCCCGGGTCACCATTCTAAGCATGTGTTCTTCACAGAGGCAGCTGCTCATCTTAGCGGCCGCAGCGCCGAAGAAAGCAGGAATGAATTGGCGAGAGAGGCGGGAATTTGACGTCCGGATCAGGGGAGAACTGCTGCGTACTGCCGAAAGAAAAAAAATGTCCGAAAATATTAGACAATTTTTTAAAAATTTTCGTCAGTGCAGACAAAAAGTGTCCGACAATTGCGGACAAAAATGTCCGAAAGTTGCGGACAAATTTTTTTAATTGCTTTCATTTGTACAGACAAAAACTGTCTGCAAGATATTTCTGTGTCCGCGACTATGTCGCCGTGTCGCCGTGTTTCTGCCACGGGGTTGAGGATATATAGACACCAGTTGGCTTAAAAACGTACGTAACGTTGTCAAGAGTGAAAATCCTTCAAAATTAAGCATTCAATAGAAATTTTAATTACGAAAAATTCTACAATATCAAAAATTCTGATATTACGCTAATATGTATAAAAACGAAGAAATTAGAAAAAAAAAGTTTTACAGTTAAAAATTCATAGTATCAACGAGAGCAGATTTCAAATGTTTTTTCAGAAAATAGGATTTTGGCGAAGTAACTTTCTTCTAGCTCTCTTCAAATATATTATTCTAAAATAGCTATCAAAGATTACTTAATGTTAATTACAAAGATTGGAAACATGCATATTTCAAACAACTTTAAAAAACACCAGTGGTTACTGGAAATTGTGAAAACATTTTTAAAAGAGCTTTTAATTGAAAATTTAAAAATATTTTGTAAAAGATTGCTTCGAAAATATTTTATTAAGCCAGTCTTACATCATAAATAAAAAATTAAAATGCGCCAAAACGTAAAATAACGTTTTTGTTTAATAAAGATGCAATAATAATATTAAAAAAATATTTTTACTTTCAAATATCTGTTTTATAAAATAATGCTTCGCGAATCCAAACAAAGCATGGCTTTTGCTAGTTATATTCAACTATTTCACATTTTATAAATAAGATATACGTTGCTGAGGTGTAATAAAAATTACTTCCTGCATATTTACAGAAACACAAAGATTTCGACTACTATACTGTATCCGAAGAACTAACTATCTACTATAGCAGCAAGATCTGAATATTTTTAAAACTTCGTTATCGTACGAACGCACCTCATTTGCTACGCTTCAGGTGCAATTTCCAACTTGTTAAAATATGTCATAAGTCAAAAACCAGATCATGGAATATTCTTATAACATTTTAATTCATTAATGTACTATTTTCAGCCAAGTTCAAATTTAGGCAAGACTATGGTTTTTTGCCAAAAGCAACTTTTCCACATGTTTAACTTAAATACAATTCTTTGATGTTGAAATAAAATGATTTGACTTATGCGGTTATCTCTTCTTATTATTTATTTATTTGTATTTTAAATCAGATGAGCAAAAATTGTGTTTTTTAAATGTATTTTAAATTTAGTATTTTATACGGAAAGAATGCATTTTGAATGAGGGTGAAAAGAATAGTATTTGGCGATTAATCACATGTGCCTGGCTAAATGCCTTATTACCATGCATTTAATACTTTTCACAGTAGCTCGCTGTTATGTGGACTTTGGTGCTTTTATAAAAAGTTCAATGCAATTCGAGTTTAAGAAATTGAATTTTTCGACAAATGATGTGATTATGAAAATAGAAATCAAGTATTATACAGTAGGGTGGATCGATTGTCTATGGCGAAAAAAAATTACCATTCATCAAAATCTACCTATGCAGAAAAGATGTTCTATTGTATGGAGATTAAGGGAAAAATAATAAAAAAAATTAATTTTAAAATTTAATACTGCCACAAAAGGGTTGAATTTTCGAAAAAAAAAATGAAAAAAGACAGAATTTTGGTTAGGTTATTTTTGTCAAAAACTAATTATTTTAATAATTTTTAAAATCCAACAATGTGGAAAAGATGTTATATCGCATGGAGGTTAAATAAAAAAGAATAATAAGTAATAAATTCAAAATTTAATACTTCCACAAAAAAGTTGAAAATTCGATAAAATATTGAAAAAATGGAAAAAGATCTAATTTTGGTTAGATTTATTTTTGGTGCAAAATAATCATTTTAATATCAATCAAAACCTACCTTTGCGTAAGAAATATTATATTGAATGGATTTTAAGTAAAAAAAATACATAAATAAATAAATAAATAAAACTAATTTCGAAATTTAATACTCCTGCAAGTGATTTAAAGTTTTGAAAAGCTGGCAGTTCCAGTTTTTTCAGCTCAAATTTGTCTGCTTGTGTATTGTGTAGCTTAGTGTACCTTGAATATTACTGTACCATGGCGTTGTTAAAAAAAAATGAAAAGAGAGAGAGATATGAATTACACCCTATTTGGGTCTAGCTTTGATATGCCAGTAAATATGCTCCCTATTACAAAAAGTTATAAAATTTACATATTGGTATTTAAAAAATAACCGAAGAAAGGAATCGGTCAACATCTATTTATTTCCTGCCAATGAGAAGGAGTTGCTAATAAGTTACTAGTGACCTGTAAATGAGATTCAATCTCAATAACTTACCACAGCAGCATTTTAAGAAAAATTAATCTGTTTAACGACAAATATTGCACTCTTCTTAATTCTTGTAAAACAAAATAAGATATTGAAAGCTACTACAGTCTTTTGGACCATTTCCGAAAATACTGCCTATTTTTTTCAGTTCAATAGATTTGAATATGAATATGAATATTGAGTGTAAACTAAACCGACGTATTGAGAGCAAACTCACTTTTCTGCATCATCAGTTCTCAATGAAAAGCCAAACTGCTGCCGAGCTAGGTGTCACATCATCAGAATATTGGACAGTTTGTGCACTTCCGACCAAGCAGGTGCTGCCATCTTGTCTGGTGCACTTCAAGATGTGGGCATTATCTCACAAACTTATGAATCGAATGCTACTGACAGAAAAAAATCGGCATGACAAAACAAACCAAAGACCACTCCATCGTTTTAGTCATTCTCTTTAGTCATTTATAAAAGATTATGATCATGGCCATTTTCTTTAAACTTTGATGGGTGTAAAGACAGACTACATCACTAGAAAACAACAGAAGAAAAACCATAATAGAAGCAGACTTGAACTTGAAAAAAGAAGTGGGTTCCGAATACATCGGCCACATGTATATAAATTCTGGGAGAGTACCAAACAATTTGAAAACACGACGTACATTTCTTTGTCATGTGTTAACAATAATATACATGTAACAAAGTTGGTTGCGATCGGTTGTGACAGAATATCTGTTAACATAGATGTTAAAGGATGTGTTATTCGATATATGGAACTGATCTTCAAGCGTCCACTACAATGGTTTTTGTGCTAGTTACACACCAATGAGGTTCCACTATGTCATCTTTTTGCAGCGTGGATGGAACCGCGGCTTGGCACAAATGTTTCACTGGTGAAATAGAAAGATTATTCGAAGCATGTTAGAAGCTTTTTGTATTTTCATTTATGTCAGTATATGAATTCTAAAAGCGCGCGAGTGAAATCAAACGGTCTGCTGTAATCCTAATCATTACATTAAAAAAATCTATATTTTCTATTTACTAGCTTTTTGACCTTTTGCGACGAATTGCATAGATTTAATTAAATAGGAAAATGTGTCGAACCTCCACTAACTGACGGATTTAGTAACGACATGATTTCAGAAGCAATATGTAAATGCAGCAATCATTCCAGTGGCAATAACATCTACTATCAATAATATCTATTCACGCAACGCTCATGTTACAAAGCAATAATCAAAAGAGTCACGGAAATATTTTTGCTGTGTATGGACCATACATAAGAGACAATTTTATAAAAATCGAATCGAATTACAAAACCTCATGTCGATTTTCAATACCGTACGTCATTATCGCCAATTGCAATGTTGACGATTTTTCTTGATTTAATACTAATGAAGCTGTTAAATAAGAAACTAAAGTTTTTATCTTGTAATCTATTAAATATCCCCTCATTGTAATAAATGTTAAAAATGTCTAAAATTCATATTTTATTTTACAAGAAAAAAAAGTTGATTTTTTACTGTTAGAACATTCAAATACATAAATTTGAGCCACATTGCGGCAGATTTAAATTTTGAAATAATTTTTTTAATTATTTTTGTCATACTCAGCATATAATATAACATCTTTTATGCATAGGTAGGTTTTGGATAATGTTTTAAACTATTATTTTGAATCAAAAATAATCTAGCCAAAATTAGGTCTTTTTCCACTTTTTTTCAAAATTCAACCTCATTGTGGCAGTAGTAAAATTTTAAATTAATTTTTTTAATTATTTTTCCCTTAATCTCCATCCAAGAGAACATCTTTTCCGCATAGGTAGATTTTGATTAATGGGAATTTTTTTTTCGCCATAGACAATCGATCCACCCTACTGTATAATAGGGTGGAGGTTTTAAAACTGTGAAAAAAAAAATTCGATCCACCCTATTATACAGTAGGGTGGATCGATTGTCTATGGCGAAAAAAAAATTCCCATTAATCAAAATCTACCTATGCGGAAAAGATGTTCTATTGTACGGAGATTAAGGGAAAAATAATAAAAAAAATTAATTTTAAAATTTAATACTGCCACAAAAGGGTTGAATTTTCGAAAAAATTTGAAAAAAGACCGAATTTTGGTTAGGTTATTTTTGTCAAAAACTAATTATTTTAATAATTTTTAAAAACCAACAATGCGGAAAAGATGTTATATCGTATGAAGGTTAAATATAAAACAATAATAAGTAATAAATTCGAAATTTAATACTGCCACAAAAAAGTTGAAAACTCGATAAAATATTGAAAAAATGGAAAAAGATCTAATTTTGGTTAGATTTATTTTTGACGCAAAATAATCATTTTAATATCAATCAAAGCCTACCTTTGCGTAAGAAATTTTATATTGCATGGATATTAAATAAAAAATAAATAAATAAATAAACTAATTTCGATATTTAATACTGCTGCAAGTGATTTAAAGTTTTGAAAAACTGGCAGTTCCAGTTTTTTCAGTTAGGATTTGTCTGCTTGTGTATTGGTAGCTTAGTGTACCTTGAATATTACTGTACCATGGTGTTGTTAAAATAATTAAAAATTAAAATAAAGAGAGAGAGAGAGAGAGAGAGATGAATTACACCCTATTTGGGTCTGGCTTTGATATGGCAGTAAATATGCTCCCTATTACAAAAAGTTATAAAATTTACATATTGATATTTAAAAAATAACCGAAGGAAGGAATCGGTCAATATCTATTTATTTCTGCCAGTGAGAAAGAGTTGCTAATAAGTTACAAGTGACCTGTAAATGAGATTCAATTTCAATAATTTACCACAGCAGCATTTTAAGAAAAATTAAACTGTTTCACGACAAATATTGCGCTCTTCTTAATTCTTATTAAACAAAATAAGATATTGAAAGCTACCACAGTCTTTTGGACCATTTCCGAAAATACTGCCTATTTTTTCAGTTCAATAGATTTGAATATGAATATGAGTATTGAGTGTAAACTAAACATAAGTATTGGGAGCAAACTCACTTTTCTGCATCATCAGCTATCACTGAAAAGCCAAAATGCTGCCGAGCTAGGTGTCACATCACCTGTAGTGACGAAGATTGGCATCAGCCAGAATATTGGACAGTTTTGGCACTTCCGACCAAGCAGGTACTGCCATCATGTCTGGTGCACTTCAAGATGTGGGCATTATCTCACAAAACTATGAATAGAATGCCATTGACAGAAAAAATCGGCATGACAAAACAAACCAAAGACCACTCCATTGTTTTAGCCATTCTCTTTAGTCTTTTGTAAAAAATTATGATCATAGCCATTTTCTTTAAACTTTGATGAGTGTAAAGACAGACTACATCACTAGAAAACAACAGAAGAAAAATCATAATAGAAGCGGAATTGAGCTTGAAAAAAGAACTTGGTTTCGAATATATCGGCCACATTATATGTAAATTCTGGGAGAGTACCAAACAATTTGAAAACACGACGTACATTTTTTTGTCATGTGTTAACAATAATATACATGTAACAAAGTTGGTTGCGATCGCTTGTGACGGAATATCTGTTAACATAGATGTTAAAGGATGTGTTATTCGAAATATGGAACTGATCTTAAAGCGTCTACTACAATGGTTTTTGTGTTAGTTACACACCAATGAGATTCCACTATGTCATTTTTCTGTGTCATCTTTGTCCAAATAGGGTGTAATTCATCTCTCTCTCTCTCTTTATTTCAATTTTTAATTTTTTTAACAACGCCATGGTACAGTAATATTCAAGGTACACTAAGTTACACAATACACAAGCAGACAAATCCTAACTGAAAAAACTGGAACTGCCAGTTTTTCAAAACTTTAAATCACTTGCAGCAGTATTAAATATCGAAATTAGTTTATTTATTTATTTATTTTTTATTTAATATCCATGCAATATAATATTTCTTACGCAAAGGTAGGTTTTGATTGGTATTAAAATGATTATTTTGCGTCAAAAATAAATCTAACCAAAATTAGATCTTTTTCCATTTTTTCAATATTTTATCGAATTTTCAACTTTTTTGTGGCAGTATTAAATTTCGAATTTATTACTTATTATTGTTTTTTATTTAATCTTCATACGATATAACATCTTTTCCGCATTGTTGGTTTTTAAAAATTATTAAAATAATTAGTTTTTGACAAAAATAACCTAACCAAAATTCGGTCTTTTTTCAATTTTTTTCGAAAATTCAACCCTTTTGTGGCAGTATTAAATTTTAAAATTAATTTTTTTTATTATTTTTTCCTTAATCTCCATCCAAGAGAACATCTTTTCCGCATAGGTAGGTTTTGACACTGTGAAAAAAAAAATTTCGATCCACCCTATTATACAGGTCTATGTATATTTTAAAATGCATCTGCTAACACTAATTAGATAAATTATGTGTATATAATAAGAGATAAATGGCTTTTGATTCTGTACTTTCATGCTAATCTTATAAAGCAGTAAAGTTTGTGTGTTTTTGAAGTGTTATCACTGAAACTACCAAGTCGACTTAAAAAATAATAGAGGTAAAAAATGTTGGTAACATCTTTCCAAAATAGAATATAATTTATGTTGGTACAACAACTTCCATCAATGGAGGAGCAAAAAAGTTCAAGAATTGCAATTTCTCTGATATTGACTGGACTAGAAACTTGAAATTTGTTGTGTTGATTACTTTTCAGACATAATATACTCATTATGAACGATTTCTAAAAGTTGTGAAAGTTTAATTTGACAAGTAAACATAAAATGGTCTAGAAAGTTTTAAAATATCAATTTATCTGGAATATTGCAATTTCGGGGATAATTGTTGGGGTTTGAAACTACAGCTTAAGCATCCCAATAACTTAGAAAATGTAAATACTCGTTTAGAAGAAAAATAATTCCTTAACTCTAATAGATCCATAGAAAACATACATTCAACAATATAAATTATTCAGAGAGATCTCCCGCCATATAAAATACAGTTCATTCTCTTCAAACATAATATTTTTTGTTATTTAGAGTTACATAATATGCGAGGAAATGTCTGTTTATGCTTTTGACATTACTTCAGAGATTTAAAATTCCAATATAAGATAATTAAGTGTTTTATTTTCTCTATTTTTTTAAACATACTTCCAATTTTATATCCATGCATGGTTTGCTTTCCCTTTTTTAAAACAGTCTATACGAATCTATATATAAGATTTTGTAATTCTAAGATTCAATCCACTTATTTTCATCATTTCAGTTTATTGTAGTATATGGCTAAATAAAGTTAGCACCTCATTTTCTTTACTTATCCCAAGTTATTGAATTTTTTTTCTCTGCAATATTGCTCAGGCTAATTCCTTTGAGGGAAGTCCTAGTTATTACTTCTGAAGAGAAATCGTTACAGATGTAGTTAACTTTTTTTTTTAATAAATTGCATTTATAGGAGCAAAAGAAGAATAAAAACAGTAGTTTTTCTAATTACTGAGAAAATACTAGTCTAATAAGTATACTAAATACATTTTTTTTAATAAATATATTAGTTTTGTAATAATGATGATTGAAAGTTAGTACATTCAAACTACTGTTTAAATAATGTAAACAAAGCAATAACCAGAAATCCCCAAAATACAAAAATCGGCACAACTTCTAAGTCCCAAGTTGTGTGGATTTTGAGGGAGGGTACTCTACTAGAATAAAATTTTTAAACATTGACACAACACAATGGTATTTTCAGTTTTAGTTTATTGTTATTAATTTTTTATTGTATGAATACACATATTTTGGTACTCAAGGAAATTTAAATATTTTAGCATTGGAAAACTGACTACACTAAAAAAGTACATATTCAACATTTAATTTAATGAGCTTAACAGTTAACAACAATTTTGACTGTTTTCCAACTTCAGCTATGGATTATACTTTGGTGGATTCACAGAACTCACTTTATATCCTATTTACCCACTTTTATTAAATGTTTAAAATTAAAGGGTTTATTTATAAATTCCAGATAATACAACTAGGGTTGGGCAAGAAAAAGTTCTCAGTCAACCACCTGTCAATTTATACAAGAATTCAAAATAAGGTAATAAATTTTCACTATCAAAGAAAATCTTACAAAATGTTTTTAGTAAGTATAATTTTTTTGCATGAATTCTTTGAAAACAAAAGACATTCCCTTTAGACTGTCCAAAGGTAGAATTTCACTTGATTTATAAAAAAATAAACATTTGAATAAACTATAAATTTACACACTGATGTATTTTGCAATTTTGGTTTGTTTGATGCTAAAAATAATATAGGTCATAATTTTTTATGTAAATTTATTAAAAATTTTATTACTGTATAAACTAATCTTTTTTGGACTTTGACTGAAGGATCTTCAATAAAGTATCAAAGTGGGTAATATCATTTGAAAAATCAACATTAATGTTATTTTTATTTTTAATATAAAGAAAAAAATATGAATAAAATTTAATAATAGACATTATTCTCAATAGCTTTTTATCAATTTTTTTTCCAGTTATTTGCAAGTGAATTAGTAGGTTTGATCGCTTTTCTATGTCTGCTCTAAGGTATCTATTGACAAAAGAATAATATAAGGAAATCCTAAACTTGGTATCAGGCAATCTATTACAATGTAATTTATGTTTAATTTTTCAACTTCTAAATATTACATGATTTGGTTTGAAAAATTGTACAGCATTGAATAAATTTGACGGAACTTTAAACATATAGGTATATTACAGCGAAGCTTTCTATAAAGACTCAGAGATAATCCTTAATATTAAGAGTGTGACTAGAGAATAAATGACTACTTGACACGATTCTAATTAATTGTTTACAATATTTGTGACAATTTATTTACACTATAGTTTACATTAGCTACTTTATTTATTTACATTATTATTTGTTCTGATTACATTGGATCTGATTATTCAAGTTTATTGAATTGGTGAATCTATTGCAGTGCTGCCAAGTCATGCCAAGCAGTCATTTATTCTGCGGTTTAGCCGTTTTCATACTTGGTGCTGTGCAAAAATGTTAAACATTGTCAAGTTATCAACACAAGCAAGAAAAATTGACCTGATTTTAATAAATTTTTTGACACCCTGTAACAATCCATGGTCTGCACCCTTTTAACTGACACAGTTGGATCTTGATGTTTTGCATTTTGGCAGTTTAAAAATTAGATACAGAGTTGAAAAATCAGTGAATTAATACGGAAAAAGTAGATTTTATGAATCTTAACTTGGCGTTACGATTCTCCATTAAGTTACTATGAAAATTGTCAATAGGCTTTTTTTGTATGCCATGCTTGAAAACAAAAGCTATACTAGTTTAGGAAAACGGTATCATACAATTATTTACATATGCATAAAATTATATGCAGATATAATTTTACTACAATATGCAGACTGCATATTGTCGTTGTTTTCCTGTAACAGCTTAAAACATGTTAATTTTACATTATACTTTATAAAAAACACTTCTGCAAAAATAACCAGTTGAATTTTTTGATGATCTTAGTTGCACATTTTTTTTTATATAAAAGTACTGCAAGAATCTGAAGCTGGATTTACCTGCATACACAACATAAATCTTTCCAAACCATATTTTAAAATACAGTTGAAATTTGTTAAATTCCTGCTTGAAATTTTTCAAATGAGATATCTGGCGTATTCGCAAACTATTATAAATGATTATGCTGGCGAGTCATTCAAATTGAGTCATTCGTTTGGCGTACCTTTCTTTATCATTTACGAAAAAAAAATTTCTGCAAAGGTCAATGTTTTATCATTATATGTTTCACTTTTTATAATGATTGCAGGATTTAATACCGCATACAGAAAATTTTGTTTTTATGGAAATCTTAAAATTATACATTCTTAAATACACTTTTGCAAAAATCGAGCTTTGTCCGATCTTGGACGAAAAAAAAATCTCTTTATATAAAAATGCTGCAAGAATTTAAGGCTAGATAGATTAGAATAAACAGAAAGAATCTCTTTAATAAACAAAGTTAATTATAGAAATTTTTCAGAGGAATCATTCACATTGAATCATTCGTTTAGCGTACCTTGCTTCATTATTTGTGAAAATACATTACAGCAATTTGCTAGTATTTCGATCGCAAAACTCTTCAATCAAAGATAATTTTTTGTTACATATGTCCCAGTTTTTGAAATGATTCATTGAAAGTAAATGTTGTGTTTAGGTAAGTTTTCCAAACGATCTGTTTAAAGGTGTATTCCGATCAGACCTGCTTATTTTCTGATTTATTTTTAAATTCATTTTTGCTCTCAAATGCAACAAACTTTCAAATTCAATTATTTAGAAACTACACAAGCTGCCGTGATTGCCTTTTTTCTTACGTAAATGTAGAAAATGTTGCAAAAAGAGCAGAACCTGGTTAAGGTTGTGCAGGGGGGGGGGGGGGAGGGGGGCTTGCAATGAAGTGGTTCCTGTATTTTGGGGGGAAGCAAGTATAGTGGGGATATTATTATATATTATGATATAGTTGCAAACTTAACCAAAATATATTTTGGTTTTATAGAAAATAATTGTAGAAGCAGCAATTTTAAGACTTCTTTTTCTAAATCATTTTATTCAATTTGGGTCCCCCAGCAGCTGCGTGACCAAGGCCATGTCCTAGTTGGCCTGTGCAATAATTACACCCTGAAAAAAAGGCTGTCTAAAACGGTGTTTTGGAACAAATTTTCTGAAAAAGGAGATCTGCGAACGAAAAAAAGGGTCACGCCGAGAAAGTAATTGTGTATAAATGCAATTCTAATAGATTGAGTGAAGAATGAAATCACACATCACCTTATACATCCAGGACCGTAGCTAAAAGTGATCTATAGGGGGGGGGGGGGCTCAAGATATTGTAGGTGGGGCTCATAATTTTTTTTCTCTTTCTCTGACACAGAAAGATAAATTAGTGCATATTTACACTGTAAGTACTATGAGTTCTTATTAAAGTGTTGTAATAACTTCATTTTATACTAAGAAAAGTATATGATGATGAAAATTTTGAGTGTATAACTGGTGCAAAATTAAACATCCTGTTAGCTTCATATGTACAAATAAAATGAGGGAGTGTTGAATTACTTATTTTAGATACAATTTAGTAATTCTGCAAAACTGTAAAAATATCTCAAAACTAAATTACATTTTTGAACAGAATTGCATTTGAATATTCGGAACAGACATTCATTTAGTGACCTTGGAATCTTTTCCAGGGGGGGCTGAGCCGCCCATAGCACCCCCTTAGCTACGGTCCTGTATACATCTCTTCAAAAATCATCTCAGCAAATTTCATGTCTTTACCTTTAAAAATGTGTCTGAAAATGTATCGGAAAATTTTCAGCTGTTGAAGGTAAAAAATTATTTTTCAAAATACACTCTTAAGTAAATAGGATTACTGCATATGAAATCTGCACACTGATTTTCCGTCCATGCTAATAACATATAGCATGAATATAGATAACATAATATATGTATATGTGATATGCATATACACGAATATACATAACATATAACATGTATATACATAACGTATAACATGTATTGCTAATAACATATATTTTTTTAAGCATTAAGTAGCTGTTGATTGTTCGAAAGGGAAAAAAAAATATCCAAATAGTATATAAATTTTACTCTAATATGCACATAGTGTTAATAATGAACCTTTTTTGATTCAGGATAAATGACTTGTCTTTTCAATGTAATAATGAAAATTTATGTATGTAAGGGTGGTGAGGAATGGGACGCTTTTTTACAAAAATAAGTAAATTTATTTTATTTGTACAGAAACAAAAATTTTAATTTATAGAAAACAAACTAAAACATATTCAACGTCCTAATAACAATATCAAAACATAATAAGCTGAAACAATTTTATAATTAAAGACATTGTAAGTTTCAAAATGTGTGCCATACCTCCCCAACAGGAAGAGTTCCTCCTAAAGGCGTTCCACCTTTTTTAAAACAGTTTGGCCATTTTCTGGATTGATGCAAAAATGCAAAAAAATAAATAAATATTGGGAGCATATGGAGGGGGGGGGGGGGGTTGAAAATCTAATAATCAGACATTTAATTTTTTTTAATTTAAATCCTTGTGAGCTTATTTCAGAATTGTAAAACAAAAGCCAATCATTAATCAATCATCATCCAATCAAAAACAAGCTTTTATAATAAACATCCTTATTTAATGTAAATGAATTTCTTCAATTTTTTTTAAAGGGGAAGAAGTTTCCATAAAATTCTGTTTGGTATAATATATTTTGTTCTATTTATTAGTCAAATTCCCAGTGTGTTGTACATCATGGTAACTTCAGTGATGAAACTGTCCAACCATTCAATATAATGTTTACTTTCAAAAATTAATCTCGGTACTTACGTATTAATGCCACCGCAACAGAAGTTTTGCTAATGCACCAATAAAGAGCAATCTTGTTGTTTGCACGTGCACAATGATGAAATTAGCAAAAATGAGCAAAAAAGCACTAAAAAAAGTGCTATAAAGCAGCGTTAAAGAATGAGCAAAAAAGAAAGCACTAAAAACGCACGAATAACAGGATTGCTCTTTATTGGCGCATTACCACAACTTCTGCTGCAGTTGCATTAATTCATAAGTACCTTAATCTGTACTTTACATAAATTCATCAGGTATATTTGCCTTTTTTTATCAAAATATTTAAAAGTATCAGGGATATTTTTAGCAAATTAAAATATAAACTGTTTTCAATTTTCTTTTTGATTTAATGAATCTATATATTTATTATCACTTTCATTTTTTTAATACTTTCTAAGCTAAAATCGAAAATAACGGTCATGTGTACAGTTATATTTCATTTGATTGTTTGAACTAGCTGACATGCCTGGCATTGCTGGGATTTGTAATAATAATGTTAAACAAATTTGAAATTTGTATGATTTTATCTTTAACTGGAAATATGTGGAAATACATTGTCGGACATTCCCTATATGTAACACTGACTGTGTGAGAAATTGGTTGAAAAAAAATATACTTATCTGTAAAAATTCTCAAAATGACTGCATTGGGAAACATGGGAGGGAATATCTGTGCAATGATTGTGTGATTTTCATGTTAAAGTGTTCGTAAAAAGCTGCTTAGTCATGTAACTAATTACATTTTTCACATAGAAATCCCAAATGAAGTATTTTGAATTTCAAACTAACTATATCATTCTTAAACCAACTATATCATGAATGAAATCGATAAATGAGGATTAGCTAAAAGTATGTAATATTATAAAATGTAGTCTAAATGTATCTAATATTATAATTTCAAAACCATTGAAAAAAAATTGTCTATATTTTTAATAAAAGCATGCTTAATGTTCAAACCGTGGTCAAAATCCTAACTGTAACTAATTGTACCGTAACTATAACATATATGTAAACTAATCCTAACTTAAATATAACATAGAGGTAACCTCTAGCCATTATCTTATCGCAAGCTTATCCGTAAATTTCAACTAACCACTCCCAAAATGATGAATGCATGCAGTTTGTGAGACAGAATTCTTTTTATCGAAACTTAGTGATTGATTTGGCTCAGTAATTTCAGTTTGAGAGGATATATTTATTATTTGCTTCATTTTAAGTACATTTTTTACTTTATTGGTAATTGCTTCATATTTTAAAAAAGCTGTTTTGAATCTTGGATCTAAAATAGGGGCTAAAAAATAAAACTCATCATCATAAATTTCTGAAAAACGTTCTGCATGACCTTTTGTTAACGGTTCTTTTGTGATTCCCACTCCAAAAAATTCTACATTATCACTTTTTTCCAAGTAATGTTTCATTGTAGAAACAGTAGGTATTACTTCTGAAATTAAAACATTTTTTTTTTTTTTTGTTACTTGTAATTTTTGTTTTAATAAACAAACGGTTAAATTTAAAATAGTTTAAAAAATGGTTAAATTATTAAAAGTAAAAGTAAAGTGAATTTTTAACGATATAAAATAATAATCATTGTTCGTAATTCTTAGTGGTCCGTTGGTCCGAGATCACCAAAATTTTAATCAGATCAATAATATAAAAAAATTAGTGATACATAAGACCAGTGAGATTTCCCCCCTCTCTGACAGATAAACAAAAGAAAAACAAAAAAGCACAATCACAAAACAAAAACGAACCCAAGCCACAAAATTTTATTTTATTTCAGAAAGTGGTATACTCAGTTACCCCAAATTTACCGATTACAAAATGTACCGCTAAACTACAAGATTAAATGACATTAGTGGATGATCGTAAATGTCACATACACTTTATATTAAGCACAATTTATATGTTTATCACATCATTAAGTGATTTTTAATGGAACTTTTTTATTTCTACTTTTATCAAGGTTCTGTTAATTTGTTTTTTATTATTTAAATGAAAAATTAAGTACATTTGTATAATTTGGCTAATAGCTTGGTGACTTGTATAATTGGTTGATGGGATAACCAAGTAATACTGAAAAAATAAATATAAAAAAATTGCATTAATCCTTACAGTAAGTTAAAATAAATGACTGGAAATAAAATACATAATTAATAATTTTATAGCTTTTATTTATGTACTGTATTCATGTGTTCACATATGCACCAGGTATGTTTACAACTATCCCTCCACTGGGGCAGATGGGAACAAATTTAGACAATTTTGAGAATGATGATATAAGTAAAAAAATTTTTGATAAATACATTCAAAATTTTCGCCAAAAGAACAAACACACTGTAAATATTCATATATAAATCAATTTTTGTTTCAATAGCTCATAACAATTTTCAGGAATAGTAACAAATATAAAGATTTTTCACATGCACCCCCTCTTGCCTACTTGCTTTAATGTAATGGAAAATTTTCCTGCAGATAAACTAAAAATGCTACAAACTTCATTTGGAATGCGGTTCATGCTAGTGTAAAGGTAAATAACATCAAAGGTGTTACATTTCAAGGTGACGTGAGTATATTTATGGGCAACTGATCAGACAAACCAAAATCATAATTTTTTTCTGCTTTGTTGGAAAGTGTTAAAAAAGTTGATTAAGGATCTTGTAATATCACAATATTTGGCGAAAATATTGTGATAAGTGATGCAAAAATGAGTTCAATTATAGGAGAAAATGAGTTCAATTATATTGTCCAGAATTACCTATAGAATGATATAAAATAAAAAAAATTCTTTTAATTTTTCTGCTACGTCTGAGCTGAATATTTCATTGTTTACATCTGTAATGGTATGCAGATTTTAGGGTTGATGGTTTGAGACAGTCTACTGTATAATAAAATTTAAATAAACTACATTTTAAATCAAATTAGCCAAAATAATAAAAAGAAAAAATAGCAGTTTAAACATGCCTTTATTACATACGAAAATACCTTTTTATTGTTTATCCATTATGCAAGAAGGATCTTCTCCACAATTTTTTATTAAAAAGAACAATATGGTAACTTATAGACTGGGATGTGGCAGAACACAACTCATCGAGTTGGAGGCTAAAAATACAGACTTTAGTTAAAATTCGATTCTTATATTAAAACACAATGGATTTCCAAATCATATCTTGGTTGAGAAAAACACCTAAAAACCTGACTTTAGCAGTTGACTCGTAGGTTTATCATTGTGTTTTCCTGTTTCCAGTCAACCCCTTTTTTCATACCTTTGGGTGCAGGAAAATACAATGATGAACCTACGAGTCAACTGCTAAAATAGAGTTTGAAGAATGTTTCCCCCAATATATGACTCGGCAGCAGGGCCGTAGCCAGAGGCGGGCCAGGTCGGGCAAAGCCCGACCTGGAAAATGTTTTGCCCTACCTAGCGCAAAACTTCACATTAAATTTCTAAGAAAACAAAGGAAAAAAACATTAAATTTATATTTTTTCCAGTTTTTAGTCAAAATGAAATTCGACATTTCGGTCACTCAGAATCCGATAATTTTATCACTCAGTATTTCTTTTTAAAAATCGTTTTTGTAATAACCCAATGAAATTTCCGTTTTTCTTCCTTCATGCCAATTTTCTCTTTCTACCCCTAAATTTAGTTTTTAGTCTGGAAACAGCAAAAAAGCTTTTTTCTCTCTCTCTTTAATAGACTTCTGTCAAAAATTGAGGCGTTCTGGATTCCCCACTTTTTCGCTTTGTAGGAATTATTCCACACCGCTCCAAATTGAACAAATCTGGATTAGCTTATTAGCTAAAGATTCGTCTCTTTGTACAACTGTCACCATACGAAATTTATCGTTAGAAGGCTGGCTGAAACCAGGATTCTGAAATTACGGTGAACTAGTTTACAATATTGTTTCCTTTACAGTTAGTCGTCTGTTTCATGTAAACTTGATCTGATTACAATAAATAGCAAATGTCACGCATTAGGACTTTTCTCTCTCTTTTGTTATAATTACTTGTTTGCTTTGGAAGAGGGTCCTTTTAAAAACTTAGTACGCTTTCTGATGTCTTTTTTTCTTCTCACCATTCATGAACATATAAAAGAATAATAAAAATATGTGAAGCCAATGAACAAACACGAAAATTACATGTGTTATTCACCATAAAGAAATGTAGTTACTATGAAAAATTATCATGTATCAATATAACTCCCATCAAATTTCGTATTTATATATTTCGTATTTAAATAATATAAATTTCAAATAAGAAATTTACAGAATTATTTTTTTAATATACATCTATGTCTTACTTTTTTCATTCTTTTGTGAGATTTTACAAGTAGCAATTAGCAAAGGAATTTATTACCATGTTGCATGTATTTAGCTTTAAATGAATTTTATATGGCGTAATATAAATAATTTTTATCTTAAAGTAAAAACATCTTCAAGGAATGACATAATATCAATCAATAGTAAAGTAAAGAAGAAAAGGAAAAATGTAACTATATAATTTAATTAACATTAACTTTGATTTTATGATAAAATGTTTTCTCTTTCATAAAATGTTACTATTTAATTTTCTTTAAAAGGGATTCAAGCGCAAATATCCATAAAATATGGTACAAGTAGGTTAAAAAAAAACTCATACATTTTCATGCATAAAATAAATAAATAAATAAATAAATAAAAATCAGCTAATTAACAGCATAACAAATTAAATCCTTCATGAACATTGACTCCAGGTAGTTGGGAGTACATAGAAATAAAAGAACCTTTAGAAATCGCTATAGAATTTTTTACAAGGGATACTCCCCTTCCCCATATACAAAGTACATAATAATAGATCTGTCCCTTCATTTCTTCGATTCTCTCCCATTTCACTAAAATTTTAAAAAGTTGGTTCTTCTACCATAAAACAATTATTATTTCAAATTTAAATAATACAATATGTTAGGTTACTCAAACAATTTTACAAATCGAAATTTATTACTTACTGACACATTCATAAAGTCATTTTTATTCTTAAATTAAAAAATGTTACAGGTGTTTTTGTTAAGAGACGAAGAATGGTATTTCTGCACTTTTTCTTAAAAGTAAAACAATTTTCAGAGTAGTCGTCTAAGTTGCCATTGTAAGTCAAATTTTGCAAGGAGACAGTTTGATAAAAACCATCATAAGATAAATATCAATTGAAACTCAAAGTGTAATGTATTTATTGAAAACTGAAAAATAATAATTCTAAATCTCTTAAGTAATTGGCTGTTATTTATTGTTAAATACGATAGCGCAAATTTGTAAAAGAAATTCGTATATTCGGCCCTGAAAAATAGAGACGTTTGATTGAAATAGTGGGTCGTTCGGAAAGTCGTATTCGTTTGGGAAAATTAATTAGTACAGAAAAATCTATCATTTAATTTTTACATATTGTTTCCGATATCTAATATATAGTAAGTAATGGGCAAATTTTTCCGGTATGAACTGATTTTCCCAAACAGACACCACTTTCCGAAAGACCCAATATATGATTAGAGAAAGAGATAAAGATGCATATACAGTCGGCTCTCGTTAATTCGAACTCATCGGGACCACAAGAAATGTTCGAATTATCCGAAGTTCGAATTATGGAAAATATGAAATGAAAACATGCTTAATATGGTACAGTCAAAGATCTATAATCCGCACAAGTTGAGGCCAAAGGTTGTGCGGATTATGGAATTTTGCGGATTATAGAGTATAATGGATTATGCGTCATTTTATCATTCTTAGACAGCATTTTAATTCTATAATCAGTATAATATGGAAAGATAAATAGTAAATCTAGTAATTAATTTAATAAATAATCTAAAAAAATGCATTTTTAAAGTTTTTTTTTTTTTTAAATGATATATATATGTATTTAAAGAACAATAATAATGAGATTTATTTTTAAGGAATATTTTATGGAAGAAAGTATAAAAAAATGAGAACAAATTATGCACAAAAAATAACCAACACAAAGTAAAATAAATGGTAATTACTTCAGTATACTATAATGAAATAGTACTATGAATATTATATAAGAAATCTTTTGTTTAACAAAAATAAGTGTTGTTTGTTTCAAAACCTGAAATGAATGAATCATGAATCTTTGATGAAATGTGCGTTTTTTCGAGATTTTTTAATTGATTTCTTGCTTGTTTTGGCTTTTTTTTTTTTTTTTTTTTTACAAATTTCTCCTTTTTTCTGCGATTTTTCAACAGATTTTACGTTTAAAAAAAGAAAAAAAAACAAATTTTTTCAAGTATCAAAATTTATGATTCATTCATTTCATTATGATTCATTCCTGTAATTTTGTTGAACGTTCGCGGAAAAATCCCGTGTAAGCGCCCCCCTCTAACTATTGTACGATTTTTCGTCACGTTTGGGGGGGGGGGGCGGATTAACGGTATTTCACGGTATAATATTTAGTTCTCAGCTGGTGCTGTGTTTACTATTACTCTCCTGAACTTGCACAAACTGAAATAGCTACGAATGAACAGTTGTCAATTCGAACGTTCAGTAAGATTAGGCACGTTCCGTAATACAGTTTAGTTTTTTACTGTCAATAAAATAAAAGAGTAAATAAAAATACATGTTTTATTATGATTTTTATTACATTTTTTATTATTTGTTAAAAAAAATAATTTTTGGATCACGGATTTGTAATTTTTTTTAACTGTTTATTTCATTGTTTACATTCGTAAAGTAACGCGGATTATGGGAAATTGCAGATTATGGGTCCGCGGATTATAGATCCTTGACTGTACTATTACAAAGGAATTAATGTTATTCTTTTTTTAAATTTATTTCTCCTGTTATCATTAAATACGACTTAATATTAAATTAGAATGTATAAATACATAAACTAATTAAAAGATTAGAAACAAGCATAATGGAAGAAAAATTTAAAGCGCCACTGATGGACAGACGGGGCACTAAGAAAGTGGATATCAAATGCATTCGATTATATGTATACTCATTCGGAAAAATTTTCACAAAAATCAAAGAAAGAAAGCTATGCAAATGATCTGAAATCCGTGAGAATGAAAAAATAAATGAAAAATCAGAATTCTCATTAGTTCGAATTAAACGAAGTCAAGAGAAAATGAGTTCGAATTGATGAAAAATTTTAACGTTATTCTGCCCTTGAAAATTTCGGGACTTCATGTTTAGTTCGAATTAAGCGAAGATTCGAATTATCCGATTTCGAATTAACGAGAGTCGACTGTACTTTTGCTCCATGCTATAATTTAGAACAGAAATAAACACTGTTTTTACAGTGCGTTTTGTGCTTCTTAAAAGTATTCTCAAATATAAAATGTTGTTTAATGTATATGTATCCAATGTATGTGTGTGCGTGCGTATAGAAAACTGCTGTTTTCTCCCCTACATATTTGAGTTGTTCTAATTCTGCATTATTAATTATTAAAAATAAATGCATAATACATTAAATCATTTATTTATGGAATTAATTTCATTTTTTATTAAATGTCACACTTTGAAATATAAGGGATTTTTGAATCAATACTTTCCAGGATGATAGTAAACTAAAATTAAGTTAAAAATGCCCAATTTGATAACCTTTTAAAAATTATCTTGTGTTTTTATAGAATTTTTGAAAGTGTTGTTTGATTTCAATGCTACAACAAAAGTTTACTCTACAGCAAACTGTTGTAGATCTACTGTTACAGAACTGCAATTTGTCCTCTTACAAACAGGTACAAAAGGAAAGTTTTAATTCGTGTTATTGTATTAAGAATTTGTGGTATAATTTATCGTAGTGTTAACAATATTTTCATAAATTTTGTGTCAATTTAATATTTTTTCATAAAAATCCATTTAAAAAGTTTATGAAAATACAGTGTTTTTAAGTTTTTTTTTTTTTTTTTTTTTTTTTTTTTTTTTTTTTTTTTCCTATAATTTACGTTTTTTCAAAATTTTACAGAATAACAGAAAATAAAACAGGCATTAGAGTTTAAAAGATTTAATCTATTGTGAAAATTAGAACTCTGAATTTGACGCCCCTTGCAAGGTTTTTTTTCCTTCATTTTATCGCATTTGTAATTAAGATTACACAATTTTAAACTAGCTTCCTAGAGATTTGACCGCTAACAAAATGCCTGTTTAAGGACCACCAAAGCAGCCGAATTGTTTAACACTCTTTGGTACTATGCTATTCAGTGACTTTCTTTCATTCACTGGAACACATACAGTCTGTGGTCTGAAATTGTGCTTTTTCCTTAGAAATATTTTTTAAAGAGCTTAAGGGTGCATTTCGATTCAAACTGCTTATTTTCCGATTTATTTTTGAATGCACTTTTGCTCTCAAACTCACCAAACTTGGAAATTCTCTTATTTAGAAAGTATACAAGGTGCCGTGATTGTCAATTCTTTGATAAATGTAAAAAATATTGTAAAAAAAAGCGATCAAAATGGCATTTTGAACAGATTTTTCCGAAGCGAGAGATCTCTGAACGAAAAAAAGGGTGATGCCGAGAAGGTAAATGTTTATATATCAAATTCTAATGGATTGAGCGTAAAAAAAAAAAAAAAAAAAAAAAAAAAAAAAAAAAAAAAAAAAAATCACACGGCACCTCATACGTTCCTTCAAGAATCCACTCAGCAAGTTTCATGTTTCTATTTTTAAAAATGTGTCTGAAATTGTATCGGAAAATTTTGCGCTGTTGAAGGTGAAAAAGCGTTTTTTGGGATTATTTTTCTAAATAAAGAAATACTGTAAAATGTTTTCTAAAGGTTGGTTTTTGACAATTTTTCAAAGGGACGAATGGCGAATTGTATCTAGAGATCCATTTGCCATCCCCGTGATTGTGCGGCCCTTTGTTTGTACCGAGCCGAACCGCTCCGGAAATTTTTTAATTACCTGACAGCGAGTTTAAGAAGTAAATAAAAACTCATGAAACCTCGCTTAAACACTTTGCTTAGTTAAACCTCCAGGTGCAGAATTTTTTTCTGTAGTCTGCAACACAAGTAAAAACTTAAAAAACAGTCTGCAGACCAATCCCTCGCATTACATTATATGCACTCAAACCTCCCAAATATTTGTGATAGACATAAAAGAAAAATATACTTTTAAAAAGAAGTTGCCTTTGTTCTCAGAATTTTTAACACTTCATTACATTGTCCGAAAAAGAGTGCTCCCCTACAAGTGCTCCCCTTTGACAAAAATTGCGGGTTTTTCACGATCTTTGGACGAAATGTCATTTTTCGCAATCTTTTGGCGAAATTTGTATTTTTTTCGCATTTTTAACAAGATTTGACTATTTTTCCGATCTTTTGACAAAAACTGCTATTTTTTTCGCGATCTCTTGAAGAAATTTGCCGTCTTTCTTCGTGATCCTTTGAAGAAATTTGCAGTTTTCTCGTGATTTTTTAACGAAAACTGAACTTTTTCGTGATCTTTTGAAGAAATGTTCCATTTTTTCGTGATTTTTTGATGAAATTTGCCGTGTTTTCGCGATTTTTTGAAGAAATTTGCCATTGTTTCGTGATCTTTTTACGAAAACTGCTGTTTTCCCGCAATCTTTTCACGAAAAGTTCCGTTTTTTCGCTATCTTTTGAAGAAATTTGTCGTTTTTTTCACGATATTTTGAAGAAATTTTCCGTTTGTTGTGATTTTTTGAGGAAAACTGCCGTTTTTTCGTGATCGTTTGAAGAAATTTTTCGTTTTTTGCGATTTTTTGAAAAAATTTGCCGTTTTTTGCAATTTTTTTAAAGAAATTTGCCGTTTTTTCGTGATTTTTTTTGACAAAAACTGCCGCTCTTCGTGATCTTTTGAAGAGATTTGCCTTTTTATGCAATGTTTTGAAGAAACTTGCCATTTTTTCGTGATCTTTGCACGAGATTTGCGTGTTTTTCGCGATCTATGACGAAACTGATTTCTTTTCGAAGACTATTTGTTGAAATTCGCATTTTATAACCTAATTTTTGGATTTAGGAAATTTTTTTTTTAATTTTTGCTACATTTTTAACAGTTTAAAAATAGTCTGCAGACATTCCCAAGAGTCTGCCAAAGTGCATTGCAGCGTTGCGCCGATTCTGCTTCCGAGGTTAAACCATTTTGATTTTTAGCAGCTATTTAGTCTTTGGTCACAGAGTGAAAAAGGGCGGTTAACTTTTTCATTGTTATGCATTTGGAGAATGTTAGTGCATGCGAAACATTGTACAAATTTTGTGAAAAAAATTGTGAACACAAGTTGAATGTAAATTCTGCCATCACAGAATTCAGTTTCGCCTCCTATTAGGAAAAAAAAAATCGATAGAGGTTTTTTAGAAGGGTGACCCCGTTTAGATTGCAATGAACTAACTTCATTTTTCTTGTGTTTATCAATATAATAGCAAGCATAACGGCGAGAAATACCCAATTGAATTGCAATTTCTCTCTGAGACATTGGAATTGCGGAATAATAAAGCGATACATTTTGACGTGCTACTTCTTCATTGACTAGATTCATCAAAAATTGATTTTTTCTTTAGTTTAAGCGCTTTTTTATAGACTCTGAGTAAAAGGAAATGCAATTTAACAATAAAACGAGTGGAGTTCCGTCGAATTCGACGAATGAAATGTTTAAAAGACCTGTTAGTAATTGCATTATTGAATCAATGTGTGATAAATATATTTACAAACTAAATGTCTAGTTTGCCAGTTACAATTTTGCATTCAAATATTCGCACATCTTCATTTAAAATTGTAATCTGAATGCCGGCGAAATCCAGAAATTTTATTTCATATACACTCACAGAAAAATAGTTTTATTAAAAAAATAAATAAATAAAATAAAATAAAATTAAAACTAATTTCATTATTTTCACTAACTGAAGTCATCTGAAAGTAAAATCTCAATCTCAGTGTCCATAATGAAAAGAAATATTGAAATGTAATATCGAGTACAAACAGGTTATCCCGTCGACCAAAAAATTATCGCCTAACTATAAGATTAAATGCCAATAATGGATGATCGTGAATGTCACATTCAATGACATTAAATACGATTCATGTGTTTAAAATGTCATTAAGTGATTTTTATTTCGACTTTTTATTAATATTTTTATTAATATTCTACGAATTATTTGTTTTATCGTTATTTAAAATAAAAATTATGTAATATGTATAATTTAGCTATTAGTTTGTCGATTTATATAATTTGGCGAAATTGGTCGATGGGATAACAGAGTAGTACCTAATACACTAGGCAACAACAAAAAAAAAAATTTTGTCAGTTTCCTGGTTCTAGATAGTCAATTCCTACTAATTTTGGGTTGAAAAAAACGAATATGTAAATGAAAATTTTTTATTGGCTTTTGTTTTCAAGATACAATACAGCCCACTTGAGAAAGATACACAACATCCCATGCACTGATTTAAAAGCAAATTGAAGAAGAAAAAAAATTCCTATGTAATAAATACAATACAAAAGGCATGTTTCACTAAACAATGTTCATTTTTCAGAAAGCAGTTGTTGTTTTAGCCTATTTTTGCAAACGTTTCCTTTTGAATTGCCTCTTGTATGTCAACGCCGGAGCATATCTTGTAACAGTTCAATAGTGGTTGGCCAGCATTGACTCATCCCAACGACCCTGATATCAGCGTTCTATTACAGAGATATCTTTGTGAAACCTTTTACCGTGCTTATAGCTTACAACTCCACAGTTTTTAGGGAGAAAATCAAGATGGGAGTGGAGGAAATGACGTTTCAGAGACATTTCGTATACAAGGTCACGGCATTTCAGTAGTTCTTTCACCAACTGTTGGTATTTCTAGGCTTTTCTGTTGCCTAAAAACCCTCATACCACATTTTTGAAGGCTTCCCAGGCTGCTTTCTCTTTCCCTTCCAAAACTTTATCAAAAGCAGGGTCCTTCATTATTGTGCAAATTTGAGGGCCCACAAAGATTTCTTCTTTAACCCTTGATTAACTCATTCTTGGAAATTTTGCTCTAAGTTACTGAAAAGCCTCTCCATCCTTGTTCATGGCTTTCACGAAGTTCATTAATCCCAGCTTAATGTGCAGTGGTGGAAGCAGAATGCTTTTTGGATTAACTAGAGGCTCTTTTTGGACATTTCTCTCATCGGGATTTAGATTTCTTGAAGGCCATTTGTCTTTTATGTAGTGAAAGTTTCTATCTCGACCGTTCCACAAACGCAGAAAACAGCAGTACTTGGTATACCCTAATTGCATTCCCAGGAGTAAAGAAATTATTTTCAAGTCACCACAAACCTGTCATTTATGATCCTCATATTTGATTGACTCGAGAAGTAATTTCACATTCGCGTAGGTTTCCTCCGTGCGAACGGAATGTCCAGTGGGAATGGAAGGAATAATGTTGGCGCTGTGTAGACTGCTTTCAAACTAAGTTTGGAAGCTTTAAAGATAGAAAACCAACGAATATAAATGCACAAATAAAGTATGAGAAGGGAGCAAATAGCTATTTCGAATCTACTAACGAGATTCTTCATCAGTGCAAAACTCAGTGAGCTAAAAGTAGCAAAACTGAGCAAAGAGACAGAGAGACGCAGGCTTATATACCCGCTATGGGAACAATCCCGCCTAAAGAAAAGCAACCAATGAGAAGAAAGCAGCCAAAACCAACTGAGTGGACAAGTAGCGACACCTATCGGAGAACAAGCAAAACAAAAACTAAAAAGCGAGTGAAAAAAAAAAAAAGTATTAAATTAAAGATTTCCAAATACTTGGAAAATAAGGAGTACTAGATAAGTCATTGACTAAGGAGTGAGAATTTTTTATGATGTGGTAAGCTTCCCAAAAATCAAGATCAAGAATAGAAGGACATTTATGGATGATGGTGGCTGAAGAAAAGTTAAACTTATGTTGAGAAGACCAACAATGTTGAGCAATAGAGGAACGTTTAAGCTCCTGATTTTTGACATACCTTTTATGTTCCATTAAACGAAATCTGAGAGCACGTTTAGTCTGACCAATATAAGAAAGACCACATTGGCAAGAAATTTGGTAAATACCCCAGTTATCTAAGTGATCAATGGGGTGCTTAAGATTTGAAAAAGCAATTTTATTAACAGGAGAAAAAATAACATTGAAATTGAACCTTTTTAAAATTTTAGCAACTTGCTGACTGATTTTGGGGAAAAAAGGCAAAACAACCAAAGCATTGGAGTTCGAATTAAAGTTCTTACTTTCAGATTGTGTGGATTTAGTCAATTTTCTATGAATAGAATCTATAATATTAGGAGAATAACCACGATCAACAGCAATAGCTTTTAGGTAATTAAGTTCATCACTAAGTAACTGAGGAGTTGAACAAATATTGGAAGCCCGGAAAACAAAAGTTTTAAAAGCCGCAACTTTCTGGTTAGGGGGATGAGAAGAATATCTGTGAGGTGGAAGACTGACCGCAAAAGGTTTGCGAAAGACAGTAGTCTGAAAATTATCTTCATTGCGAATAACAAGAACATCCAGAAAAGGAAGGCAATTGTCCGATTCAGTTTCAAAAGTAAATTGAATGCAAGAATCAATAGAATTCATGACAGAGAGAATATGATTTATATCGGAATTCACTTCAACTAAAGCATAGATATCATCTACATAACGAACATAGAACGGAAATTTTAAGACTTCAAATAATTTTATTTCAAAGTAATGCATGTACAAATCGCATAAAGTCGGACTAAGAGGATTACCCATAGCCAAACCGTCAATAAGTCATAAGTTTAACTTTTCTTCAGCCACCATCATCCATAAATGTCCTTCTATTCTTGATCTTGATTTTTGGGAAGCTTACCACATCATAAAAAATTCTCACTCCTTAGTCAATGACTTATCTAGTACTCCTTATTTTCCAAGTATTTGGAAATCTTTAATTTAATACTTTTTTTTTTTTTTTTTTTTCACTCGCTTTTTAGTTTTTGTTTTGCTTGTTCTCCGATAGGTGTCGCTACTTGTCCACTCAGTTGGTTTTGGCTGCTTTCTTCTCATTGGTTGCTTTTCTTTAGGCGGGATTGTTCCCATAGCGGGTATATAAGCCTGCGTCTCTCTGTCTCTTTGCTCAGTTTTGCTACTTTTAGCTCACTGAGTTTTGCACTGATGAAGAATCTCGTTAGTAGATTCGAAATAGCTATTTGCTCCCTTCTCATACTTTATTTGTGCATTTATATTCGTTGGTTTTCTATCTTTAAACATTTGTGCACAAAGGCTTTATTTGCTATTTTAAGTTTGGAAGCGTCTATAAATAGCCTCCATTTCCGTGGATCATGAGTTATGGTCATTGAATTCATCAAACCATTTACATCAGTGCAAGCAACAACATGCTCTTTCTTCTCAAAGAAATGAAGAAGATTCTTGTGACGAACCCTGTATTCTGTGATCTTGATTTCTATTTGGATTCTACACAGAGAATTCAGTTGAGGGGAAATACAGCTATTAGGAGTACCAATTTCTGAACATTCGATTTCCTATAAAACAGCCATAGTGAGATTTCTCAAGTTGGTTCCTACCTCGAAAACAAGAGCTAATCTCAACTTTTTATGTTGATTTTCGTGTTTAGCGAGACAAAATACTTCGGAAATAACTATTTTTGAGCCCGAAACATTTTTGATGTTGGGTAGTGATATCGTTATGAGTAAAAATGCGATGTTTTAAATAGTGACGTCATTTTTTCTTCAAATGTTTTTTAAAAGTTACTGTTATTAGTAATAAGAAAAGGGCATCCGTAATAATATTGTAATTCCCATTTATCTGGTTGCTGAATGACATCATTTTCCTCATTTAAAATTTTTCTTATTTTGCTTTAGACATTAATTTTTATCATAAATTATTTTCTGTTATTTTATTTACATTATTACATTATTTCTCAGTAAATATATATGTATATATTTTTTTACCTCAATTAGTGCATAATTATACGCAATCATTTTGGAAAATAAATTTTTATTATCGAGAGAAAAGCTTAACCTGTTGCCACTGTTTTGAAGAAATGTCACAAAAAAGCTTTTAAAATTAGAAATAAAATATAAAAATGGAAATAAATTAAACTAGTTGGATGTGTCAATCCCGAAACTTTCTTCTATCTCATAACTACATTTTAATATTTAAAAAAAAAAAAAAAAAAAAAAAAAAAAGACGTGGTGACCTTAAAGTTACCCACTATCGAATTTCCTCGAACATTTGACCTAGCCTAATGAGATTCTGGTATCCGAAACGCCTAAAACGCAAAATTTAATTAATATTCTGAGAAAATGAGCTTAGTAGTGCCTCATGTTGGGTAATTTTTACTAAAACCTAATAAGCATCTATTGATGTCAAGACCTAACAGAATCTGAAATTTGATAGAATTTCGTCCATTAGTTCTTGAGATATAGTTCTAATAAAAAATTTGCAAAACGTAGCACAGCAACACCATATCTTGGACAATTTATGCCAAAACGTAAAAAAAGTCTAATTATGTCATGGTGTAAAAGAATCTGAAGTTTGATGAAATTCTGTGCATTAGTTCTTGAGATATAGCTAGTTTAAAAAAACCGTGTAAAATATAGCACAGCAGCACCATCAGTTGAAGGGTTTATAACAAAACGTAATCATCGTGTAATTATGTTATATGTCATTTTGTAACAAAATCTGAAGTTTGATGAAATTCTGTGCGTTGGTTGTTGAGATATAGCTATCGGAAAAATTGTGCAAAACTCAGCATAGCTGCACCACCGCAACCACCATGCAAGGTTAATACCAAAATGTAATCAGAGTCTAATTATGTTATATATTCCAGTGTAAAAAAACCTAAAATTTGATGAAGTTCTCTGCATTAGTTCTTGAGATATAGCTATCGCAAAAATCGTGCAAAATGTAGCATAGCAGCGCCACCTATAAGGCAGTTCACACCAAGACCTTATCAGCGGCTATGTATCTCAAGGTATCGCGGAATCTGAAGTTTGGTGAAATTCTGTGCATTAGTTCTTGAGATATAGCTATCATGAAAAATGTGACATAGCAGCGCCACCTGCTGGCCAATTTACACCAAAACTTAATCAACGTCTATGTATATCAAGGGGTCACAATCTGAAGTTTGGTGAAATTCTGTGCATTAGTTCTTGAGATATAGCAATCTTGAAAATCATGAAAAACGTAGTATAGCAGCGCCACCTGCAGGCCAATTTTCACCAAAAACCAATAGGCACTAATTCATATTAAGGTCTAACTGAATATAAAATTTTATTAAATTTCGAGCATTAGTTCTTGAGATAGAGCGCCCACAAATTTTTTGTCACATACAGACAGACAGACTCACAGACAGACACACAGACAGACATTTTCTAAAAATAGTCAAAACGTGTTCAGGACCTTCTAAAACGTATAAATCCGTCGAAAACCGGAAGTCGAAAATTTTCATGAATCCAATACTTTCTTCTTGTAAAGATAGAAGAAAGTAAAAATAGCTAAAATGGGCACAACTACAAATAAATAGCTTTCATTTAAAAAATAATTATCGAAATCGGTTGACTAGAAAATTCAGGGCTGATGACACGACATTTTTTAGCTTGTCTGAAAGAAATAGCATCGGAGGCTAAAAATTGTGCATTTAGCAAATTGTACTTAAAAATATTATTAATATAAACTAACATAGTACATGTATACGTTTAAATTATTTATTAAAAAAATAGCAATTTATTTGCGCTAAACTAAAATTATGCATTTAATTTTTTTTCCGTGCTTCTGAAGAAACTTTAAAATTTTCACTCTGGCTTTAGAAATTCCTCATATTTTAAGTGAAAAAAATCCATAAAATCGCAGTACATGTGTTTGAAGAACTACGCATAAAAGATTAACAAAAAGTTGAAAAATAATCTGCCACCCCTGGAAAAACTTTTGCCCTACCTGGCAATATGGCCTAACTACGGGCCTGCTCAGCAGACCATTTGCATTTTAATATGTTAATCAAGTTTTAACAAATCCTGGAATTTCAGCTCCCAACTGATTGAGTTGATTGTCTGTGCTGCTGACTCCCTATCTACCATTTAACCACAATTACAATTTGCTTCAGAATTTTATATTTTAAGCTATTTTAAATTTTTTATTCATTGTTGTGTCGTAGATAAAGACTTCTAAGGTTAACCATAAGTTAAATACAGCAAATAGACCCAGCAGCAGAAATATTTTACAAGTGTCTGTCACACATACTTCAAGTGCAGAAAATAATCTGTTAGTACCGTAATTTCCGACCTATAATCCGCAGTGACGTATAATCCGCACCTGCAAGTTTTAGCATTTATAAAATAATTTTACCAGATAATCCGCAGATTATACGAGGATTACTCATTGTTTTCAACATTCAAAAATAGTTATAAACCACCCTATTTATTAAGTTGCTGTATTCAAATGATAATTGTAATAAAATAATTAAAAAGTATTAATTATAAAATAACTGCAACTTAAAAATACAAATTTTTTTTCATTGAATCTTATATTTAAAACGTTGAATGTCTTGTGAACTATTCTATAACAATAAGTACTGTTTTTAAATCATTTTCAACATCATCCTTTTTAAAAGTAATATTCAATTTAAATTCTGCAGTGTTAAATAATACTCTTTCTCTCAGATATTACCATTATGATTTCGTATCCTTGCAAGTTATGAAACGAATTTGTGTTCTACATCTACATCAGTTAAACTGATGTAGATGTAGATCACAAATTCGAATCAAACTAATCCTTCTCGTATCGTTGTTGCAACACAGTATAACTTTCAATGAGTGTTTAATTCTGCAGTGTTAAATAATACGTTTTCTCTCAGACATTTCGCATTTCTGAAAATTATGAAACGAATTTGCGATCTACATCTGTTTTACTGATTACCGTAATCGATATTTAATCAAATTAATTGTTATCGTATCGTTGTCGGAGTTTAATATAACTTTCAATGGCCATTTGAAAGTTTTTGTAATTCAGTTGATATTTTTGCTGTATAAAAATTATTGTTTCATTGTTCTTTGTTTCATTTTAATGATTGGGATTGCAATTTTTGAATGAGATGAATGGAAAAACATTTGTTGTTCATAGAAACATGTTGCCAAGGCTAAGAAAATGTATCACAAAAATCCGAAGCCACTCCTACTAATACGTATGCGAATCAGTCATGAGCAACTCAATGAACGATCAATAACAGACTGCTGTGTGTTTACGCTTTTATTTTATAACTACCGGTAGAATCTTAATATCTTTTGGGAAATTCTGCTTTAAAAAAATTCAGCAAATGATCTGCACTGGTAGATAATCCGCACTTAAAATTTTTCATGTTTTTTAACAGATAATCCACGGATTATAGGCCGGAAATTACGGTAAATAATTTTACAATCAAAGTATTAATTAATTAAACAATCATTTGTGTGACTTTTCTTCATTTTTATTACTAATAATCTTGAGTTTTTTCTTAAATTAGCCAGTTTTTATTAATTTAGCTAAACTTAATAATAAAGAAAGCTGGATTAATGCACAAATACATTTCGCTAAAAGATTGTGATTACTAGTGATATTAGCAATATTTTCATTTCTTTTAAAATATATTTATTCTTCTTTCAAGAAACAGTCTGAATTCAGTAATATTCACGAAAATTACCGATTAGTATAAGCATAGAAATGAAATAAAAATGCGAAATTTTATCTATGTATCTGAAATGAAAATTTCATTGTTTGCATCTGTAAATTATGTGTGGATTTTAGAGAGTTTTGCGTTTTAGGAAAATGGATTTGAAGGAGTCTACTGTATAAGTTTCTTGCATTAATATTTTTCCATTTATTATAGGATAAATCATCTGTATGACATTTTGAAATGGAAGTTTCAATCTAAAAAAGGAAAATCTGATATACATAAATTAATTTCCCCCCCCCCCTTTTTTTTTCATTTCTAGTTTATTTATTTGCAAAATTATTTCAAATTAATAAGCTGCAAAATATACCTTTTTCTATATCATTAAAAATTTCAATTTATTCAGTCCTTTAATAAAAGTACTTCTTTACTAACAACAAAATTAACACAGCAATGAATGTATAATCTCATTCTAATAAATCAGCAGAAATTAATTCTACTAAAAGTGTGATTGTACTTACATTTTTAACCTAATATTAAATTATTATTCACATTTAAAAAGTTTGTTGAATTTCATAAGATTTATATAAATTATAATTTCAAGGAAAAAGAAAAAATGTTTTTATCTACACTAACAAAAAAAAAAAAAAAAAAAAAATGAAAAATAGATATTATTTTTTTTTTTTTTAACAAAGTGATTTCTTGTTTATGAAGTTTAACACTAGAACCGCGGGACTTTGGGTATACCTAGAACCGCGGACCGGGGGTCAATTTGACTGGAAATGGAAAGCAATTTATAAATGCGCAAATACTTAGTTCGCTTAATTAAACGATTGCATGTTCTTATAATAATCAACATTTCTTAGGATTTACATTATATTTTACACATAAAATCAGCATAAATTCCCTACGTTTCAGAAAATGCTATCATTCAACAATTACATTTCATTAAGTATGAGGAAAATATATTGAACAGACATTCAACATATAAATATATGTTGAATATTTGTTCAATATTTTATATTTATTTAAAGAAAAACTTGAACTTGTTAAACAAAAAAATAGATTATCCCATTCAAATAAATTTAGATATAAAATCTAATAATAATTTAATAATTTTTAAAAATATAAAAATATATAAGTTACTTACTAATTTTATTGATTTATCTAATTCAATTTATTATATGCATTGCTTGAATAACATATTTAAAGGTTTTGCACATTTACCAGAAACGTGTTGGTACATTATATTTTGAACAATTATCTTTAGTTTTATTTTTATTCTTTATAATTGTGATGAACTCTTTTATGATTTGTTTGTGTTTGCCATCGTTTTTAGTGTTTCTTCTTGTCCAAATAACAAGTTTTTTTTTTATAATTTTTTATTTTTTTTTTCTTTTGAGGGGAGTGGGGCGAGAAATAACAAACATTTTTTGTACGTCTTTAACTAAGTCTTGAATAAATTGACGAATACTTATAGGTTTTTAATAAAACCCAGTCATTGATATGAGCAAAATACAAAATATTATTAATTGAATTCACTGGGCTCCTATAAGATGCAGGCTTGTCATAAGCAAGCTTCCTCTCATCTGGGTAATCACACAATTACACTGAATTAAGTTACGTTGTTGTAAACAAGTCTTTATTTTTTTTAGAATTATCTAAAATTTTAACTGTCAGATGTAGACTGCTAATCAACAAAACATTTTTATCTTTTTGTCCTTCGTAAACATTTATGCTGTTGTCTGATTGCGTTAGAAGAATAACCGGATGAGATTCCGATTTTGATATTTTTACAGAGATTTGTATTTCTCGTTTTGGGAGTTTTAAGGCTCTTTTTTACCAGCATCTATAAGCAACTAGAACGTGATACGATACGAAATTTATCTGGTTTTATTAGACATATACTGAGTAAACCTACTCACAGATATTGAAAACAATGAGTGCTCATCTACGCTTATGTTAGGCCCTTTTATACAGTTAGTGTTATCGTTTTCTTGTCATCTTCTTTTTTCCAGGTGTGAATGCACAAGTTATTCTTGTTTGATTTTCAGATTTTCTTGAGTATAAAGCCTAAATTTTGTCACTTTTTGTTCAAATTCTTAATTTTTCTTTTATATATCCGATTTTTTATCTGACAAATATCACAAAATTTCGGTCAATACTGATAAATTTTCCCCTATTTTCCAATGAAAAAGTCCAACATTGCTAAGGGTATAGAGTGAGGACGGAAGAACCGTCGTCACTTTCATTTTCATCATTAAAATTTAATTACCTTCATTTAGAGGCAAATATTCATCCTCAATCATTTGCATTCTCAATCATTTTCAGATAATAGTTGCTAACATTCCAAAGCTTCTTTAACGGTAGTATTGATACATCAGAAATCTTTTAACTATACTTTCAATAAATACATAATAAAAGCAACAATATTATCTCTAAATATTTGATTTTCTATTTCAATCATCCATTTTTCGTATCAAGAATATAAGTTTTTTATTGAAAATTTTCATTATACCCACTTCCGATTCTTCATATTAGAGAAATTAGGAGTGAAGCAGATGTAGTACTTTCTCATTAGTTCAGAAAAAAATCTCTATTTTGAGATTTAAGCGTAAAAACATATTACGGGTCAAATTGACCCGCTTCGCGGTTCTAGGTATAAGTGGTTATAACTGAAAAATTATTTATGCTATTCGCTATTAAATACGAAAAGTTCTTGTTTACCTTAAAATATTAAAAGTCATAAAGGAGAATCGTTTTTCAATAAATACTTTTTGGGCGGCGAGAAATTAAACATCGATTTGGGTCAAATTGACCTGCTCCGCGGTTCTAGTGTGAAAGTAAACAAGTAAAGTAATTCCACATTTTTTGTTTATGAACTGTGTGTGAACAAATAATGCACTTCAAAGGGCAGCTAAAATAAAACCTTTTTTATAATTACAAACAAGATTTTTGCTTGTGAACTGTGCAAAGAAATTTCATTAGAAAAATGTATATAAAAGAAAAGCATTTTGTCCCTGACAAATCTAAAGAATTTTCTTAACTCCCACTAACCCACGAAACCCACTTTAAATTATCAGTTGCATATACTTACAAATAAGAAACATTTTTTTATTAAAATATGCGAAAAACAATTTGTTCATAAGACTAATTTAACAAATCTCATACCCTATCGTACAAAACCTTTTGTTTGTGATTACATATTTTTATATATACGGTCAAAGATCTATAATCCACACACCCATAATCCATTGTTTTCTATAATTCACGTTATTTTATGAATGTAAACAATGAAATAAACAGTTAAAAAATTAAAAATTAGTGATCCAAAAACGTTTTTTTTTTCTTTTATTTAAAAAAAATGAGGAAACAGTGAATTATGGGTGTGCGGATTATAGATCTTCGACTGTAATACATAATAAGCAATACATATTTTTTATTTTTTATAACAGTACTTTAACTAATCATATGCTCCATCATACAAGGTGTTTTGTTTAGGAAATATGCTACAAACAATTTTTAAATGAAAGTTATTTAAATAATCATTCCAAACAATAACATTCCAAAAAATAGTCCTGTAATAATGTTCTGTGGGATGTACAAATTCTACAAGAACGATTCATACATATTCTCTAATGCGAAAGTTAAATCCCTTTGATTGAAACCTCTGTCATAGATATTTTTAGAAGATAAACTATTTTTGACAAATGCAATAAAGAATTTTGTCAGAAGATATATAGTCGACTCTCGTTTATTCGAATTTGGATAATTCGAATCTTCGCTTAATTCGAACTAAACAGAAAGTTCCGAAATTTTCAATGGCAGAATAATGTAAAACTTTTTTATTAATTCGAACTCATTTTCTCTTGACATCGTTTAATTTGAACTAACGAGAATTCCGCTTTTTCATTCTTCCTCTCTTTCTCACAAATTTCAGGTCGTTTGATTAACTTTCTTTCTTTGGTTTTTGTGAAAAGTGTTCCGAAGGAGTATACATATAATCCCATGCATTTGATATCCACTTTCTAAATGCCCTATCTGATCATCAGTTACGCTTCAGATTTTTCTTCCATTGTGCTTGTTTCTAATCTTCTAATTAGTTTATGTATTTATATATTCTAATTTAATATTAAGTCATATTCTGATGGTAACAGATATAATAAATTTTAAAAACACTATAACATTAATATCTTTGTAATAATACCCTATTAAGCATGATCTCATTTCATACTTTCCATAATTCAAACTTCGGATAATTCAAACATTTCTTGTTTGAATTCGACGAGTTTGAGTTAACGAGAGCCGACATCATTTAAATAATTATTTGAATCACATACAAAAAAGAATCTATTTTGTTTCTGAGGTGTGCAACACATTACTTTCTCAAAGGATTCTTTTACAATAGCATTTAGTATGTATAATTACAAAGGCTTTTTTTCTTTTTAGAGAGCAGTACATTAAAAGATAATCTTGGAAGACTCATTTAATTAGTAGTTTGCTCATGTGCAAGTGAGGATGTCTTTTGCATGTGAGGTCTGCAACAAGAGCTTTTCTCACATAGCGAATTTATGTAATCATTTGCATGCACCTATAAAGGAGAAAACTTGTGTTTGTGAAATATGCAACAAAGGATTTTCCCAGAGATCTGCTTTAAATAGTCATTTCAGAACACATACAAATGAGAAGCCTTATGTTTGTGAGGTGTGCAACAAAGAGTTTTCTCAAAAGTCCAGTTTGAATAGTCATTTGCGTACACATGCAAAAGAAAAACCTTTTGTATGTGAGATATGCAGCAGAGGATTTTCTAAGAAAACTTATTTAAATAGTCATTTGAGAACACATACAAATGAGAAGCCTTATGTTTGTGAGGTGTGCAACAAAGGGTTTTCTCAAAAGTCCAGTTTGAAAAGTCATTTGCGTACACATGCAAATGAGAAACTTTTTATATGTGGGGTGTGCAAAAAAGGATTTTCTCATAAAGGAACTTTAAATAATCATTTGCGTACACACACAAATGAGAAACCTTTTGTCTGCGAGATGTGCAACAAAGGATTTTCTGTCAAGTCTGCTTTAACTAGACATTTTATTACACATGCAAATGAGAAACCATTCTTGTGTGAAGTATGCAATAAAGGCTTTTCTCATAAATATACTTTAAATTATCATTTGGGTACACACATAAAAGAGAAACCTTTTGTATGTGAGGTATGCCACAAAAGATTTTCTCTCGAGTGCCATTTAAGGGGTCATTTGCGTACACATGCAAATGAGAAACCTTTTGTATGTGATGTATGTAATAGACAGTTTACGAAGAAGGCTACTTTAATGAGTCATATGCACTATCATAGAAGGCCTTTTGTTTGTGAAGTATGCAACAGACAATTTGCTCGTAAGACTTATTTAAATAATCACTTTTTCATGCATTGCAAAAAATAGTTTCATTTTTATAAGGTGCATAAATCGTACAGGAACAGTAAGTACAGAAAAATACATTCTTTTGTGCAAAATGATTTTGAAAATGTCACTTAGTTTGTCAGTTTTCTTACAGATTTTCTTAGAGGATGTACAGTCTTAAAATAAACAGTATATCTACTAAAATCAGATCTGCAAGTTGTTTCCATCAATATGACTTCACAAACCAACTGCATTTTAATGTATTACTCCAATTCTGTCTCATGTTGAAATTTCAAGTGTGAACTCAATAAGATGGTCTGTTCAGTTATCTCCTGGCCTGCAGAGGTGCAATTTAGTCATTAATTTTAAAACTTGTTACTTTTAATCAATGCTTTTTTTTTAAAGTCACTTTTGTTGACTTAAAGAGAATAGGTCTCCGCAAGTGAGGCAGTGTTTAAACTGGTTTGTTAACTTTAAAAAATATAGTGAATATGGACATTCTTATGTTGACATGAAGAATAATATTATTTAAACATTTCAAGTAAATTTATTAATTAGAAATTTATATTTATGTTGTAATAATGTTTAATTTTGCTTAAATATTACATGTAAAGAAATTTGAATATTTTATTCAATTTCTGGATTATGGTTATAAAAGAACAATAAAGTAGTTTAAAAAAACATGTGTACTATATCAGTATTCACAAAATAATTTCATGTTTTGATGTAAAAATAACAGCATTTCTGTATTTTCAGGCAACTGCCAATTGCACTTTTTTTCATATATATCCCTGCCTCTGAGAACAAACATTCACTGTACACACAACTAGTAGGAGCTGAAAAATACATATACAGTAGACTCCCTCAAATCCACAACTCTCTGACATCCGCACATAATTTACAGATGTAAACAATGAAACATTCAGTTCAGATGTAGGTGCAAAATTTGGCTCTTTTAGTTTTATATCAATTCCATATATTTTTTACTTTGTAAATTTTGTTAAAGTTGTTAAATTCATTTTTTTTTTCATGAAGAAAGAATAATTTATTTCTGAAAATGTCAAAATATTGCTGATATCATTGGTAATCATAATCTTACCAAATATGTATTAATCAAGCTTTTTTAGTTATTAAGTCTAGCTGAATGTGAAATAAAGCTTTGTTATTTTATTATCCTGATGTGAATTAGTAATGCACCTTTCAGAGGCAAGTTTCATTGAATAATTTAGGAAAAACACATTTCATCTTTATAATGAATATTTAATTGTACATTATTGATTATTAACTATACCTTTGCTTTTAGTATTTTAATCATTTTAAAAATTATCTAAATTTTTATTATTTTAGTTTATTACTTATTTTAATATTTTAGTACATTGTAAGCATTCATTATACTTTTGATTTCATTATTAATTACATTCAAATTACTTTTTTAAAAATATCGACAAAGCAATGACCAGAAATCCGCAAAATTCTAAAATCCACACAACCTCTGGTCCCAAGCTGTATGTATTTGAGCGAGTCTACTGTATATATATATCCAATTGTGATAATTTTGGAAATTTAATAGAATTTGGTTTCCACCAGTTTAGTGGACATTCATGTCTACTACATCTATTTATTCTATGAGCAGTTTATTAAAATAACTGTTGATTTCCTGATCATCATTTCTGATTGGCAGAAATTTATCTATTTTGCTTTTATTATTAGCTGAAATCTGCATTAAGCAATTCCAAAATGTGTTCTTTGACTCATTATAAAAACATTTGCTTGTTTCTGCTTCATTTGCATTTGTTTCGGTTATAGCAATATCATTGTTTGAGATAACAATCATAAATGGAATCAGTCGAGATTTTAACTTGCTATGATTTTCTTCATTTTTTTCAAAATATAAAAGTTTAAATCTCGGATCTAGCAATGTTGTAATTCAAAAATGTTCATTATTATGAATATATTTAAAGCGTTCATTTATGGTATGTTCCAACACGAAAAAATTCATTCTCTTCTCCAGGTTTTGACAGAAAAAGTTTGGAAGTTTTCACCATTGGAATAACTTCTGAAATTAGCGATGTTGTTGAACTAATTTTTACCGTTACTTGTTCAAATGGTTTCTGTAAACTTAAACATTTCTCTAAGAGCAACCATTGATTTGAATTAAAATTAGTGATTCCTCCAAATTGTGTAAAACAAGGAGATCTTTTCTTATGTTTGTCTTTTCTGTTTGTTTTGTTCTGCCTTTTTTTTTTTTTGTTCCCCCTGTAACATGTAAAAAGGACTATTCCAGCGGGTTGCCACATCCTGAAATAATATCTTCGTTTTTTTTGTTTAAGATAATTCTCTTGCATATCTGATAATCTAGAGCAAGCAAGTGATGAATGATTAAAATGGATCACAATTCTTTTATCTATTGAAATTATATCACTAACAACTCTTTGTGAAGTTAAACTATCTGATACTATTAACTGTAAAGTATATAGAAAGCCTGACTCACTGCTTAAATCAGCTATTTCCATTGCTTTAACAATATTAGAATCGCTGTCCCACAAAACATGGTGTAACTTTTCATTTAAATCCTGTTTATTTATTGCACTTTTTTTATCATTCTGCTAATATCATCCTGAGAAATGTTTAGGGCTGAGTTTAGCATGTTTGTGTGTAAAATCATCATCAATCCAATGTCCTGTAAAACTATTAAAACTATGACTATTTACAGTATAAGTCCAAATATCTGTTGTAACTGAAACAGCTACTGCATTACATGTTTTGGAGGTTACATTTTCTTTACAGTCTTTGTAAAGCTGTGGTAGCACAATTACTTTAAAATATTCTCTGCTGGGTACTCCTTAGCAGGCTGTGCTATTTTTATTAAATTGATAAATCCCGAATCCTCCACAAAAGAAAATGGCTGATTACAAATGGCTATCATTTTAACAATTGCTCTGTGTAACTCAACAGATCAAGAATTATTTATGCCCCGATTTTTTTTAATACTTTTTCCAAAGTTGGCTGTTTTTTTTAAACTCCACAATTATCATTTGGTTCTGTTATAACTGAAGAGCTTTTAGCTGATACTATTGGTTTCCTTATTTATAGAGCTTTATATTCCAGTGGATGGATAATTTTAAATGATTTATTAGGGAAGTATTTGTAGCCCCCCCCCTATTCTTCCTCTTGATAACAAAATGCAGCAAAATTTGCATTTACCTTTAGTAGGATCACTTTCTTGTTCATTAAAAAAATAACCACAAATTTCTTAACAACATTATTCATTTTCTCTCCTCTCAGTAGACTATCATCCATACTATAAGCACTGTCATCAACTGAAATCTGCGCTAAATGATTTATTTAAATATTGGGACAAAAGCTGGCAAATTAATGTTTAATAAAATTATGTGTTATTTTACTTTAACATGGATGAAATTCGTATTTTTAGAGCAATTTGTTGACGAAATTCCTTGTTTTACGCTACTCATGAACGAAATTCGAATGTTTAATGCTACTCATGGTTGAAATTCGCGTTTTTGTGCGGTTTTAAACGAAATTCGCTTTTTTGAGCTGTTTTTTGTCAATTTTTCCGTTTTTCGCGCGGTCTGTTGAATTTTGCATTTTTCGCACAGTCCTGAGTCGAAATTTGCGATTTTTAGTCGAAATAAGAATTTTTTAGGGGATTTTTTGTAGAAATGGGCGTTTTTTACAAGTTATTAGATGAAATTCGCAATTTTCTCAAGATCTTTTGACAAGAATTGTGTTTGTTTTTCGTTATCCTCTGACGAAATTTGCGTTTTTTCATAATCCTTCTACGATATTTCGCACTTTTTTCGCGGAACTTTGTTAAATTCTTGCTTTTTATTTGATAATTTGACGAAATTAGAATTTTTTTCTCCTAATAATCGGCAAAATTGATTTTTTACGACAACTGTCTGTCAAAATTCGCAATTTTTAAAGTTTACAGCATCAAATGTCTTAAATTTTCGAAAAATTCGAATATCGGCACTGCTTTTAATTGTGCGATAACAGTAAATAATTTGTACATAAAATTGGAAGAATATTTTTGATTTTTTTGGTACTAAAAAATACAGTTACAAAAATAAAAATTGTTTCTTACCTCAAATTTTCTGAGCATGGTGTGCACGCGATCATCTATACAACAGACTCCTTTAAATCCGCGTCCATAAAATCCACAAACGCCAGAAATCTGCGCATTTTTTTTCAGATGTAAACAATGAACTAAAGATCAGGAGGGGAAAGCACGGAGTAAGAAACGGGAAGGGAAAGTAATGTTAAAAATTTGCGGTGCGATTTTTCTAAATATTAGAGAGCTCCACCATAGATGGTAGGCAATCAGTCGACCTTTCTGCAATGCTTTTCTATGGGAAAAGCAGTTATTAAAAAAAAAATTAATAAGAATTCTGACGTTATATATTTATGACGTTATTTCTTCACGTTATATATTTTTTAAAGGTATTTGGCATTTCGATTCCTTTTTTTAAGACGTTTAAAATACGAGATCATTCTGACAAAAACATCGAAAAAAAACATTTAAAAACATCGGATATCGTTGATTATTCTACAGCCAAGGAATAGACTTATGATTTTGGGAAATTGAAAGAATTGATTAAATTTTCTGGAGTGAATTCTATACTCGCTTGTACTTTTTATAATATTTAATTAATTTAATAATTCATAACTTTTGACATTTATGCAATTACAGTATAACATCTTTAGTCTGGACATCTATAATCCGGACACTTTGGTACGTTTATTCATTTTTATTTCAGATTAGACATAATAGATGGCCCCATAGGTCTTATGTAAAGGAATTTCAGAAACTGCTTAAGAAAATGAAATATTGCATAAAAACACAACCTTTTTTTTCAATATTAAAACTGTAAGAACTCTCTAAATCACATTTGTAATTAATGTAGGTGTCATTTTAGTTATAAAATTGTAAAAATTCATGATTGATATTAATTTCAGTTTTTTTCTTTTTTGTTTGAAAGATAAGATGCATTAAAATATCACAAAATCGGATTTTCTTTATTATTCTTTCTTTTAAGTATTTAACTTATGACTTACTTTGATATTTATAGTTGCTATATATTTAATTTTTTTACATTATTAACGTTATGTATCACATTTTTAAATATGGTATTGCAATTATAAGATTGATTTTAAAATTATAATTGTAAGTCTTAAATTTCTCACTGGTTTTTTTTTTTTTTTTTTTTTTTTTTTTTTGTTTTAGAATTTAGTGCTTTCAATATTTTTCATCATGAGTTTATTATTGTTGTGATTATGCATTATTTATTAAGTATTCATTAAGAAATATTCGCATTTTTTTTTTAAATTGTACTTTTTAAAAAAAATTTACGATAGATGGCGACACTGCATAGAAATACCGTAACAATGCATAAATTATACATTATTAAAAAAGAATAAAACATTCGTTTTTGAGCATTTTGAATTGATTTTTCTCAATGTTTTCAATTGTCCAGTCCCTTGCTATTTTGTATTGCCATATTAATAAGAGACGTTAGTATTATCATTAATCTTCATGCATTTTAACTACACTACTTCTGTAATCCGGAATTTTCTATAATTCGTACTATCGGACTCGCTGTAATCGCGACGATTCCGGATTATGGAAGTTATACTGTAATACATGTAAAATTAAAACATAATTTTATCTTAATGATTTTGAGGGAAAAATAGTGAAAATTATAGGTAAATGTCCAGATATTTTTTTTTTTTTTTGGAAAAGTCAAAATGTATAATATTTTATAAAATGGGGGAGGATCAGCATAGAGTTCCGGATTGGATTTTTAAAAATTGAAAATAAAAAAACTCAAATCCTCCCAGGTGTGTGTGGGGGGGATCTTGTTGCACGGCACTGATTACACATTTTTTCTACCTTTTTCTGTTTTTAGATGGAGAAAGTATCGGAATCGTAGAAATTTTTCGTGTTATCGTAGAAAGAAATAGTGTTAATTTATCTCAAACTCAAACAGACTAGGAATATTGGAAATTTCGTGCATTACTTCTTTAGATATAGTTAGTGCGGAAATCGGAAAAAATGCGGTATAGTAGCGTCATCTTGTTGAGGAATTTATATCTAATTTTAAACATAATCTATTTAATGTAAAGTCTGACAGAATATTAAGTTTTATTGAATTCTGTGCGTTAGTTCTTGTTATATAACAATCGCGGAAATCTCGAAAAATGTGGCACAGCAGCGTCAACTTTTAGACTATTTACACCAAAACCCAATCACCTATATATGCCAATATTTTGTTAGCAGATTATAAAAATTAATAAAATTTCGTGGATTAGGTCTAAAAAACGTGGAAATTGGGAAAACTGCGCCATAGCAGCATCACCTGCTTGGTCATTTGCAGTAAAACATAATCATAATCTATGTGAGAATATGAAATTTGATAAAATTCGGTGCAGTAGTTCGTGGAAAATGTGGCTTAGCAGCCCTATCTGTTTAGCGATTTACAAAATAAATAAGTAAATAAACAAATAAAAATAAAAAAATAATAAAAAATATTCAAGAGCTTCAACATGTATAACTGAATCAAAACTTTTATTAAACTCTGCGCGTTACTTCTTAATACATAGTATACAGAAAATTTGCGTCACATTTGATCTGACAGACATTTTGTAAAAAGTGTCACATCTTGTTCAGATCCTTCTAAAATGTATAAATCCACCGAAAACAAATTCAAACTTTTTCACGATCACAATAATTTCTTGTAAAAATTGAGAAAAAAAAATGTTATCAGTGTTGAGCAATGCACTCCACCAACCCCTACCCATGTTTGAGATTTTTTATTTTCAATGGTCAAAAGTACAATCCCCCCCCCCCCCCCTCTGGAGCCTCAGAAATCCCTAATAGAGAAAAATGTCTGAATTTAACACATCTTCCTACAACTAAGATTATATAAAAATCACACCTTACAACTTTTACAAGAATTAGTTTATGAGTTCTGGACAATGACCTATATTTTCCGCTATTTTCTCCTCAAAAATATTAAGATAAAAATTTGTTTAATTCTGCATGCATTACGAGACTATTTTATTCAAATGAAAAGACCTGTTCACTAATATTAATCCTATGGATGAAATTTATAAAGAAGTATTTTAATATTTTTAAATGATTTTTTTCTGCATTGGAAAGCTGAGATCAATCTGTATGCAGGCTATTTTATACTTCTTCGATTTTATTTACAGATATTTTTTACGAGGACGCTTTCGTTTTCGGAGCTGGTTTAGAAAACGAAAATACTATCATAAAAAATATCTGAAACCAAAATTAAAAACTAAAAACGGCCTGCATTTAGATAAATCTCAACTGTCCAATGCAAACATATATATATATATACAGGGTGATTCCGAATTTTTTTTACAATAAAAGAAGGGTGATAGTACACATCAAGACAAACAATATTAAATAGGAGACCAAGGGTCCAAAACGTTTTCTTAAGGAAATAGCCGCCATTAAAGTTTAGGGACCGAAATTTCAAATAAACATAAAAAACGGGAAAATCGGTCGATTGATTTGCGGTTTTCACTAAAATTATTCTTTATGTTAGCATTTTCTTCAAATTAAATTATAAAGATAAATTTCAAAAATACCGATAGAGGGCGCTTTAGACTTTGGAGTAACAAACTACTATTTTTTGCCGGTATTTTTTGCATCTCATTAAATGTTTTCGTAAGCTTAGACTCAAACTTAAATTTTGAACTCAAAATCTGTACTTGGGAGTGGTTAAGTAACACAAACTGAGCTGTGTTCAGAGGGTTCAAATTTGAAATGATTATAAAAAACGGAAAAATCGGTCGATTGATTTGCGGTTTTCACTAAAACTATTCTTTATTTAGGTATTTTCGTGAAAACAAATTATAAAGATAAATTTCAAGAAATGCCGATAGAGGGCGCTTTAGACTTTGGAGTAACGAAACACTCTTTTTTGGCGTTATTTTTTGCATCTTATTAAATGCTTTCGTAAGCTTAGACTTGGACTTAAATTTTGAGCTCAAAATCTGAATAGCTGGGAGTGGTTAAGTAGACAAACTTAGCTGTGTTGAGAGGGTTTAAATTACAAATAGTCGTAAAAAACTGAAAAATTGGTCGATTCGTTTGCGGTTTTTGCTAAAACTAATTTTTAAATCAGCAGTTTTCTTGATCAATCAATGTTTCTTGAAAATAATTTTTAAAGATAAATTTCACAAAATACCGATAGAGGGCGCCTTAGACTTTGGAGTAGCGTGCAATTATTTTTAACTGTTTTTTTTAAATCTCATTAAATGCTTTCAAATGCATAGACTGAAATTTTGGGCTGAAATTCTGAATCGTTGGGAGTGTTTAAGTAGCGAAAAATTGAATTGTGCTCGAGGAGGAAAAGGGGTTAAATTTTAACTCCTGAACACACTTCAGTTTGCGCTTCTTAACTCCTCATAACGATTCAGGATTTGAGCTCAAAATTTAAGTTTAAATCTAAGCTTCCGAGAACATTTAAAATACTTTTGCAAGCATTTAATTAGAACCAAAAAATAATGGTTAAAATGAATTGTTGGTTACTCTGAATTTTAAGGCGCCCTCTGAAGGAATTTTTTGAGATTTATCTTTAAAAATTATTTTCAAGAAGATACTGACTTAAAGCATAGTTTTATTTTAAACCGCAAACGAATCGACCAATTTTTCCATTTTCTATAATTACTTTAAATTTGATCCTCCCCCTCCCCCTTAAACACAGTTCAGTTTGTGCTACTTAACCACTCCCTACTATTCAGATTTTCAGCTCAAAATTTAAGTTTAAGTCTAACCTTCCTAAAACATTTAAAGAGATGCAAACAATAATGGAAAAAAATAGTTGTTTGTTACTCCAAAGTCTAAAGCGCCCTCTATCGGCATTTTTTGAAATTTATCTTAATAATTTATTTTCACGAAAATACTTAATAAAGAATAGTTTTAGTGAAAACCGCAAATTAATCGACCAAGTTTTCCGTTTTCTTTTAATCATTTGAAATTTGAACCCTCTGAACACATCTCAGTTTGTGTTACTTAACTACTCCCAACTACAGATTTTGAGCTCAAAATTTAAGTTTGTGTGTAAACTTACGAAAACACTTAATGAAATGCAAAACATACCAGCAAAAATTAGTTGTTCTTTACTCCAAAGTCTAAAGCGCCCTCTATCGACATTTTTTGAAATTTATCTTTATAATTTAATTTCAAGAAAATGCCGACATGAAGAATAAATTTTAGTGAAAACCGCAAATCAATCGACCGATTTTTCCGTTTTTTATGTTTATTTGAAATTTTGGTCCCTAAACTTTAATGGCGGCTATCTCCTTAGGAAAACGTTTTGGACCCTTGGTCTCCTATTTAATATTGTTTGTCTTGATGTGTACTACCACCCCCCTTTTATTGTAAAAAAAATTTGGAATCACCCTGTATATATATATATATATATATATATATACTAGCGTACCCGACAGACGTTGTCCTGCCACCGACAGACGTCCTTCTTGGCACCGACTCCAGAAAATCAAATAAATGTACGTAAATATGGTAATACGCAGAATAAACACTACGATCTTAGTTTAATTTCTTATTACAATTATGTAAGGAAATTATTTTTTACTCTTCATTAGTTTTTGAAGTCGGTTCAATTTTTGATAGAAAAGTTTATTTTTCTCTTTTTAGTTAAAAGTTAACGATTGTCTGAAGTCGGTTAAACAAATTTGTAATACAGGAAATATTATTGTAAAGCATACACGTTTGTCAGCAGTGGGGTTCGAACACGCGATCTCTTTCTTCAAGAAGCTGAGCTTAAATCTGGCGCCTTAGACCGCTCCGATAATCCGTCCGCACTCCATTCATCGAACTTATTCAACACTTTTAATTAGCGAAAAATCACTAACTATTAGTTTTTACCTAATTACAAAAAAAGTACTGAATCAAATTCGATGAAATGTGAATCTAAACCATTCTCAAATCCACTGGAACACACACACACAATTTCATTAAAATCGGTCCAGTCGTTGAGGAGGAGTTCAGTGACATACATACGCACAGAAGATTTTTATATATAAAGATAAGCATTGAAAATTTGAGGTTTTTGAGCCGAAGACATTGCCAAATTAGGAAAATGTGAAGGATTTAAACGAATTTGGTTAGTACCATTCGATTCAGAATGAGAAAACGCACTAAAATATGTTATCAGTTGAAAAATAACTATAAAAGCCGATTTTTAAGGAAATATTTAAAAGTTCGTTCTTTTTTTTACTCATCTTAGGGGTGAAATTTTCGAAAGTCCATTTTTAGCGGCACTCGATGTTATAAAAAGTATTTATACCCCATTTTCAAGATTTTTGGTTTGGTAGCTTTTTTGTGCTATGATTAATATGAAATCCTGACTTTCTTTAATATACATAGCACTTTTAATTAGCGAAAAATCACTAACTATTAGTTTTTGGCTAGTAACTAAAAAAGTACTGAATCAATTTCGACGAAATGTGAATCTAAACCATTCTCAAATCCACTGGAACTAACACACAAAATTTCATCAAAATCGGTCCAGTCGTTTAGGAGGAGTTCAATTACATACACACGGACAGAAGATTTTTATATATAAAGATATATATATATATATATGTATATACACTGCTCAAAACAATTAAAGGATATTTGAAGTTTTATATAAAATAAAGATATAAACGAAATTGTTTTTGCCGAAAATAGAAGAAGAGAATCACAAATGCAAATTTTTCTGGTTTTCAAACTGTGGAGTATGCAAATTTTGAGTTCGACGTCAAAAACGTCGCTTCAGCGGCAGCGAATGAAATTTGACTTTCAACTGGATAAAAGAGAATGAAGACAAGGATGATCGGCATTCAATGATTGCTTTGTTTCGATGAGTACGATGTCTCAGCGAAGTCATTTGACAGATTCAGAAGCTTGGAGAATTGTTGGTAGGTTAGAAGGGGGCCAAACTCAAGCCGAAGTAGCGCAAGCCATTGGAGTGTCACAAAGTGTCATTTCCAGGATCTGGAACCGTTTTTTGGAGAGTGGATGTGCAGGCCAAAGACCAGGGCAAGGTCGTATACGGGCAACAACGCCCAATGAAGATCGGTATTTAGCGTTAACAGCTCGGAGACACCGAAACATGAACGCTACTCTTCTCCAACAACACCTTCGCTCGGCTACAGGCACCACGATTTCAACTCAGACTGTCCGAAACCGGCTCCATGCTGTAGGTCTGTATGCTCGCCGACCGATGGTATGTGTTAGATTAACATCAAGGCATCGTCGCGACCGCAGGGAGTGGGCAACCGAGCATGTCAACGGGAGGAGAAATGAATGGAGCAATATTCTGTTTTCTGGCGAGTCCCGTTTTTCTGTGCATCCGGATAATAGGCGTATTTTCATCTGGAGGGACCGTGGCAGTAAAAATAATCCTACGTTCGTGCACGAAAGTGCCAGATTTGGCGGTGGAGGAGTGTTGGTGTATGGCGGCATCTCCATTGACGGGCGCACTGACCTCTACATCATTCGAGATGAAGCTCTGACTGGTCGCCGATAGAGGGATGAGATCCTCAGACCTATTGTAGTCCTTTACGCTGCAGCAATCGGAGATAACTTCATTTTAATGGACGATAACTGCAGATCACATCGTGCAAACCTGGTGGAGGATTTACTTTTCGACGAAGGAATCGTTCGAATGGAATGGCCAGCGTGTTCTCCAGACATGAATCCAATCGAGTACTTTTGGGACGCTCTAGGAAGACTAGTTTCTGGCCGCCAACAACCCCCACAAACTCTCCAAGAACTGGAAAGAGCTCTTATGGAAGAGTGGGGCAGAATACCCCAACTAGTCATTAATAGCCTCATTGAGTCCATGCCTCAAAGGTGTTCAACGTTGCTGGCCGCCCGTGGAAACCATACTCCCTACTGAAAATGATTTTCTTTGAAGAAAACACCTTTTCTTATTCTTTTTTTTCTCATATGCACAAATTGTGTTTTTTTCCTTTTGTACACAAATGCGCAATAAAATGCATTTTTTTCTGCCAAACATGTGTAGTTTATTCTCATATAACCTACTATGTCTGTCGACCATGTATCAATCAGCTAAAAAGTTTCCCAGATACAAAATCCACCTAAAACTGCAATATCCTTTGTTTTGAGCAGTGTATATATACATATATATACAGTAAAACCTCCGAAGAGCGGCCAGCGATGGGACTTTGCAAAAGTGGCCGATTGTTAGAGGTGACCGGTATATGGAGGTTTTGCTTCAACTGATTAGAATAATAACAAAAACTATTTAATTCAATAAAATACTTCAAAAAATGTATAATTCAAGCGAAATTTTTCTAACCAGCCGTTTGAATCTTTGGAATCATTAATACCAAGTTCTTTGTCAATTTTCAATGTTCTTTTTTTGAAAAATGGGTTCTGAAATAGGTAAATTTTTAGTCTGCAAATTCTAAACTATTCTAATAGCATTTCATTAATTACTTCATTCCCAGTTTTGCGACATTTGACATTGTTTTCTAGGCTTTCGCCTCTAAGATGTTTTTCAATGTGCACTTCTTTATTCTTTAAAATTTCATTTATTTACGTTCTTCCGCATCTATATTTTTCTGCTAATTTCCGTGCTCTAATGCCCATCTTACTATCATCAATAACCTTCAATTTTTCACTGAGTGATAAAAATTTCTTTTTATAAATTTTACTCATGTTCGATTTAGAAAACTAGAGACAAATGGCTGGCGAAGGCAGAAATAGTTACCGCTTCTTTTTCTCTGCGTAGACAGGGAGGAACCATATAAAAAAGATAGGGGGTGAGGGCATCAACATGACCGTATTAAATAAAGCTTTTCAAATTTGATGAGTTTTCACTGCCAATCTCAAAATTATTGCCAGTTGTGAAAAAATAAAATGTAAAAAAATATTGAATATTCACATTCAAGGGCGTGTGAAGAGGAAATGCGCCCTGGGCAAAGTATCAATTTGACGCCCCATCTCCCCCAACTTTTTCTTGTAACAACCCAAAAATGATGCTGGTAGTATAAGTTTCCGCGCCCGGACAGACCGCCCATTTCGCACGGCGCTGTCTACATTGTGCGTGTGAACTAGTGCAAAAATATAAACGAAGAAACAAAGTTAACTCTCAAACTGTATTTTAAATGTGAAAGAAGTTTCTCACTTCAATTTAACGTACTTTAATTTGTTTATGTTACTTTCGTCACTGCGAGAATAAATACACGTGTACGCAGAGTTTCACCAATACCACTCCACAGAAGTGTGGGCTGGGGGAGAGGGGAGGGAAAATTCGAGCACACTATTGGACGAAATAAAAAGTGCTCCTCACTATAATTGTAGCTTATTGTAGCAGCAATGGAGAGAGGGGGGGGAGGACAAAACAGGTGTCTAAAACAAAGAATTTTTTTTTAAATGTCGCAATTTGCAATGGTCTCGGCTTCTTTTGGTGGCCGTATCGGAGTGGATTTCCCTGGCCGTGGCCGGTTTTCAGAGGTGACGGTATTCGGAGGTTCGGTCTAATATTATTTCAATACGATTCATTCCGTTCTATGAAAAAGTGGCCGGTTGTTAGAGGTGACCGCTCTTCAGAGGTGGCCGTTAATGGAGGTTTTACTGTATATCTATACTAATAAAAGAACAAAACGCTCTGTCTGTCTGTGTGTGTGTCTGTGTGTCTGCAATGGCTAGCAAAATCTATTTGACGTACGAGGCTCAAAATTTTTATGAGAGTAGCCCAATATCTCTCCTGATGCACCTGAAGCTCAGATTTTCAAAATTCTATTTATTAACTGAGTAATTAATTAAATTCCAAAACTCACTCTTATAAAAAATCGCCTTTTTTTCGCTTTTTTCTCTTTCATTTCCTTATGGTTGATTGGTTGCATACAATTTTCGCAGAAATAATTAAAAAAGCTTTAAAATTCATAGACTGGCAAACTGTCAGTTTAAATGAGTTTTTTTTTTTTTTTTTTTTTTTTTTTTTTTTTTTTTTTTATTGCAGTTGCTGTACGCCATGGAGAAAAAGATAGGTGGAGACGAAGTAAACCGAAAAAAAGGTTTGCAATATTAAACCATTTATCGCTGAAATTTTAATGTCTCAAACAAAAGCACGAGGCAGGAATTTTGTATTAATAAAACGAATGGAAAGAAATGAATTACAGCTGAAGCATAATTTACGAAGAAATAGTAATTTTTTAAAATGGTTTTTTTCTATTATATCATTTAGGTTAAAGTTAGGTTAAAGTTAAATTGCATTTATGTTATGGTTAGAATAAGGATATGTTACAATAAAGTGAAGGCTAGGTTACATTTATGTTAAATTTAATTTACGGTAGGGTACTGTTAAGTCGCTGTTAGGTTACAGACAGGTTCTGGTTACGGTACAAAAGTTTAAGGTTAGGAATTTATACACAGAGTGAACATTACGCAAGATTTGATTAAAAATAACACTTACTTTTGTTAAATAGCTCTGAAATTATAATACTATATACCAATCTTTTAGCTACCATCGAGTATCGATTTCATTCATGGTATAGTCGGATTTAAGAGTGATATAATTAGTTTGAAATTCAAAATATTTCACTTGGGATTTGTATGTGAAAATAATAATCAGTTACGTGACTTAACAGTGATTTTTACAGGTAAATATCAACTTTTTAAAACGAAAATCACGCAATCGTTAGATACATATTTCCTCCCGCTTTCTCATTGCTCATTTTGAGTACTTTTAGAGCTGAAGGGTGTATTCGAAAAAACGCTTTTCCACCTTCAGCAGCTCAAAATTTTCCGATACAATTTCAGACATATTTTTAAAAGTAGAAACATGAAATTTGCTGAGGGGATTTTTGAAGGGACGTATAAGGTGCCGTGTGATGTCTTTTTACGCTCAATTCATTAGAATTTGATTTATAAGCAATTAACTTCTCAGGAAGACCCCTTTTTAGGTAGATTTCGTATGAAATACTACCTATTGCATTCTCTCCCATGTTGGAATTTCTGAAAAATTTTTGCGGATCTACACGAATCATGACTCCTAGACCCCAAAACTACCATCAGTAAAAAAGTTTATATATCTATCGGTGTATATCACTTTTTTCTAGACACGATAACTTCCATAATTATGCTCAGATCTTTTTCAAACTTTTACATAAAATCAAGGAGCTTAAAATCTCGGTCGAGTTCGTTAATGGGCAAAATCGGACCAAGGGGGTGGAAATAGGGAGGGTTTTTGTGAAAACCGAAAAAACGCGATAACTTCTTAATTAAAATAGATATAGAATCAGTTTAAAGTTTATATTACTTCTAAGAAAAGGGCAAAAAGTTTATACATGACAGATTTTTGATAAAGTTAAAAATGGGCTCAAGGGGCGAAAAAAAACATGGTTTTTGGGAGAAAAAAATTCATAACTTCGTCAATTCTCAAGATATCAAATCCAACTAAATTTTATATAAATGTACTTAATATTATCTAAAACTTTTGTATTTACAAGTTTTTGATAGGACCAATTTTTACCGATGAAAAAAATTAAAAACGAAAAGAAAAAGGGGGGAGGAAAAAGAAAAAATCCATAACTTGCTAAATTCTTAAGCAATCAAATCTAATTAAATTTATTTTACATCTTCACAATAATATCTACAACTTTTATATTAGCAAGTTTTTTATAGAACCAATTCTTATAGCAAAAATAAATTAAACAAAAATAGGAGTTGGAGAAAAAACCTCAAATCCAAACTGCTTATATTCTGACTCATTTTAAAATTCATTTTTGATTTTAAACGCATCCAAATGACAGATCCTCTTATTTAGGAACTATATAATGCGACGTATTGGTCAGTTTTTTGATAAAGGCACAATATATTTTTAAAAAGGCTGCCAAAAAGGGTATTTTGAACAGAATTTCCCGAAGTTGTCAATGAAAAATTGAGGAAGTATAACAAATTGCGTTTTTTCTGAGTCATTTTTAAATTCATTTTTGTCCTCAAACCCTTCCAATTTACAGGTCCTCTTATTTAGGAACTATGTAATGTGACGGATTGGCCAGTTTTTTGATAAAGACAGAATATATTTTTAAAAAGGCTGCCAAAAAGGGTATTTTGAACAGAATTTCACTAAGTTATCGTGATTGAAATTTGAGGAAATTTAAGAAATTGCGTTTTTACCGAGTCATTTTTAAATCTTTTTTTGTTCTCAAACGCATCCAATTTACAGGTTCTCTTATTTAGGAACTATATAATGTGACGGAGTGGCCAGTTTTTTGATAAAGGCAGAATATATTTTTAAAAAGGCTGCCAAAATGGGCACTTTGCACAAAATTTCCCAAAGCGATCATGATTAATGAACTGTGGGTATTCAAGTAACAAATTGGTTATTTTATGACTCATTTTTAAATCCTATTTTCCTCTCAAATGCATGCAATTGACAGTTATTTGTTATTTAAGAACTGTGTAATTACTGTGTATTGGTCAGATTTTTGATAAAGGCTAAATATATATTTAAAAAAATCTGTCAAAGTGGGCACTTCGCACAAAATTTCTCAAAGCGATCTTGATTAAAGAATTGTGGATGTATTAAAATAATAAATCGGTTATTTTATGACTCATTTTTAAATTCAATTTTGCTGTCAAACGAATTTAATTAACAGTTTTTTGTTATTTAGGAACTATATAATGAGCATATTGGTCAATTTTTTTTAAATAAAGTAAGAATATAATTCAAAATATGTTGCCAAAATGGGCATTTGAGTAGAATTTCGTTTAATATGATATTAATAAAACCAGTTCTTACAGAAAAATGAAATTAAAAAATTTTTAAAAGCGAGTTAAACTGGGTTTATCTCTAATCTTTTTTTTTTTTTTTTTTTTTTTTTTTGAGATGAAAACTTTTCGAAATCTACCTCCGCCTATAGGCCATGCCGAAAGGGATTTTTTTTCCCCAGATCTCCCAAGTCGGAAAAATCGGTTCAAATTGCCGTTTTTGATTGCTTTTTTTGCAATATTTTGTGCATTTATCAAAGAATTGACCTTCACGGCACCTTGTGCACCTTCTAAATAAGAGAATCTGCGAGTTTTATGTGTTTGAAAGCAAAAGTGAATTCAAAAATAAATCGGAAAACAAGCAGTTTGAATCGAAATACACCCTTAATGTTAGTTGTTGTTTTTAAAACCGACTTTTCACACAGTCAGTGGCTAAGTATTTCAGACAATGCATTTCTTCATGTAACGAGTTAATGATAAAATCATACAAATTTCAAGTTCGGACCCGGGCAACGCCGGGAGGGTCAGCTAGTGTACTAATAAAAGAAGAACGCTCTGTCTCTGTGTGTGTGTCTGTCTGTCTGTGATGGCTAGCAAAATCTACGGCACGTACGAAGCTCAAAATTTTTTTGAGAGTAGCCCAGTATCTCTCCTGATGCACCTGAAGCTCAGAATTTTAAGTTTTTGATTAGTTTCATAGATATTAATTATGAAGCGGAACTCACTCTCTTCAGAAAATCATTTTTTTTTAATGTTCGAGGAAAGAAAACGTTTGCACATGCGCAGAAACTCAATTACGCATCTAAATGAAGGAAGAAACTTTTTTCCCCGTCTATTTATGTTTTTGGATCATTTTGTTTAAATCCCAATCAACCAAACTGCTGGACGCAGTTAAACTTAAGAGACATATTTCGAAAGATCATATTTTTAGGTCTCAAATGCAATAATCAATTCGAAAAAATGTTGCAGTTAATCCTTTGAAAACAAACATTCAAAAATGGTCGTTTTTTCCAAAACTATTTTTTTCCCTTTTGTCAATGCTCCTCCGGGGCGTAATTTTAAAGATATAAACAAACCAAAGAGAAGATCTTGAAGCTGAAACTTTCTTTTAACCGATGGTGTAATTTGTTTTAAAATATTTGGATTTTAATCCTTTCAAATACACTGGCAAAAGAAGGTCTTTTGCGACTCGCAGAGAGGATATTTTTTCCATGTTAAAATTATCTTAACGTGCATATTTCAACTCAATCTTTTAAAATCTTCTCAATAGACCAAATTTATATCCCTAAAAAAATTCGACACGTTTGGACGGATAGAAATATTTTTTACAAAATAAAATGTGCGAAAAATTTGATGAAATCAATAAAAAACAGATTGTTTTCATTGCGGTTTTGACTTAGCAAAACGCAATCCTATAGGTACCGGTAAACAAAAACATATTCTTTAAGCTTAAAAATATTTTTATAATCTATGATGCAATCGGTTTTTAAAATATAAGATTTAACCCTTTCAAATACACCGGCAAAAGGAGGCACTTTGCGACTCACGTATATAATATTTTTTCTACGCTAAAAGTATCTAAGCGTACATATTTCAGCCCAAACTTTTAAAAGCATCTCAATAGATCAAATTTACACCTTCTTAAAAATTTTTGAAACGTTCGGACGAGTAGAAATAATTTTCACAAAATAAAAAGTGCGAAAAATTTGAGGAAATTATTAAAAACCAGATTGTTTCAATGCGGTTTTGCTTTTGAAGGGCACAATTCTATATACGTCCTGCAAAACCGAAAATATTTTCTAAAAGCTAAAACATTCTCATGATTTATGTTACAATTTGTTTTTAAAAAAAATATGAGATTCAACCCGTTCAAATACACCGACAAACACGAATTACATACCGGCTAAATGTAATTAAATGTCCGTATTTTAGCACAATCTTTTTAGAGCCTTTCAATAAACCAGATTTACATTACTTTCAAAAATTTTGGAACTTTCGTACGGATAGAATTTTTTTTACAAAATAAAATGTGTGAAAATTTTTACGAATTCAGTAAAAACCTGAGTGTTCCGTCGCGGTTTCGTTCACTTTCGGTTCGCATAGTTTCCAAAAAATCAAATTACATAGAAAACAAAATACCAAACAGCATGTGCTTTCAATTAAATATCTTTTCGCGATTTTTCCGTTTAAAAATATAAATTTTGACAAAATGGATTTAAAGATATAAAATCATAGAAATTTGAGTTTAATTTAAGGGTCACTTAGAAAGCAAATAACACATTTGAAAACTGAATAATATCACGGGCCCGGGCCGCATATAAGCAACCTTTACTTGGATACGGACATGGGAAAGAATCTCGAACTGTGATTGGCTAATATTATGGAGCAAAGTCATGCGTCACGAGCACATTATTCGCCGTAGTGCAGGAGAGAGAGAAAACAAGAAACTGCCATGGCTTTATCATGTCCGATAACATCGAATCACAAGATTTTTATTTTTACAAATGTGAAATTTCAAAGACAAAAAAATATAAAGTTTTAGACGAGTATTCATTTTTGTTCATCGCAACATTACCCGATTAAATGATTCAAAATCGAACAATCTTCAGATATTAAACATTAGTTGGATGAACATTTAAAATTCTTTATCTGCATTTTTACAACGCACCTGCAACAATATGGAATTATTGTTTTACGAATCTAAGTTTATTTAATTTATATCTATGTAAAAAAAAAAAAATCCAGTTTGAATTTGCTTGAAGGCTGCAAAGTCCAAAGTTCGTTTGCCTCCAAGTGCATGCTTGCTAGTTCAATGGTTAAAATATCCAATTTTAAATGAAAATAGACAATTTCACATAAATACAATCATTCTGCTATCTTCAAGAAATATTATTGGTTTTTTCCTTAGGTAAACTAATTTTAACGGTTTTTTTTGTGTGACTATAATATTTTGTAATTCGTATATTCGTGTTACTATTGCTTATTTGTATAAAATTATACTGGATGCGCATTTTTTTAGACAGCTATATCTGTGAGCCATAAACTTACGATTAAAAATGTTTTTTGTTTCATATTTTTGCACAAAATACCTTTCGGCATGAAGTTATGCATTATTTAAACTTTGGAATTTTAAATAAATTGAAACATATCTATTTAACTATAAAAATTGAAAAAAAAATGAATAAGAAGAAATTTCATTAAATTATTTCTACGACGTATTCTTATCTATCACACCGATCCGAAGAACAACTTTTCTGGAAAACTATCAACGAAACAAACGTCTTTTCATTTCAGGTTAAAAAGGCCAAAGACAACGCCCATTTAATTCCAGTTAAAGAGACGATAGAACCAATCAGCCAATCACAGAACAGAATTCTTTCCCATGTCTGTATCAATGTAAAGGTTGCTAATATGCGCCCGGGCAGTACAACTAGTAATAAAATAAAATAAAAAGCATTTAAAAATATTGGCATGCCACCGAGATATCTTTATAAATTTCTTCCATAAGATAAGGATTACGATTAATATTAGCGAACGGGTCTTTTCATTTCACTGAAGTAGCCCTTTAATTGCATAGATAACAAAAATTACGTAAATTAATTAAAGGTTATAAAAACTATACGCGAGATTAAAATTTACTCCAGAAAATTTAATTAATTCTTTTAATTTCTAAAAGTCGTAAGTCTATTTCATGGCGGTGGAAGAATCCGCGATATTCAATGTTTTAAATGGCCTGCCTTTTGGTTTTTGTCAGACTGATCTCATACTTTAAAAGTCTTGAAAAAGCTATCGAAACGCCAAGTACCTTTAAAAAAATATGTATACTGTGTAGAAAACTTCAATTAATCAGATTTCTACTTGTACGACTTTCTAAAAATTCAGATTTTTATAATTTTTTTTTTAAATGCATGCTTTTCTCATTGAAAAGCATTGCAAAAGGGTTGACTGATTGCCTACCATCTACGGTGGCGCCCTCACTATTTATCAAAATATTGCTTTGCATTTTCGGCGGATCACGCTTATTAAGTTTCCCCTCTTGTTTCTTACTCCGTGATACATACAATATTGTAGACAAGAACAGAAATATTACTGATTGTAAGGTTCTTATTATTTACGGTGAAAATTATATATAAAACTAGCAGGTGTAGATTTTCATTTTGTTTTTATATTTGATTATATTTTTTAATTATATGTTTTGTTATAATAGATAATAAATATTTATTAATGGAAATAATATATTATTTGATCATAATTTATGCATTCAATTAAAATTCCATATGTTTATGAAAATCGGTGAACTTGTAGGAATCTCTTAATCTTTTCCAATTAATAACAGAAGTACCAGAACGTATTTAGAGAGTAATTTACCCTTAAGAAAAAACTTTATTTTTGCATTGAAGTTTAAAATTTTATACCTTAATGTGAAATGAATGTGGCATTTACGATCAGCCATTATTGGCATTTAATCTTGTAGTTTTTTGATAATTTTTTGGTTGACGTGCTTGTCAAGTAGAATTGAATACCAAGTCCTTGATTTTAATGATTTTGCTTAAATTTTATAAATTGATTAAAAAGAAACACCTTCCAATTATAATAATTTAAAATTTTAATATCATGATGTTGTTATCTATATTCTTATTTAAAATATGAAGAATTCAATAATTTTAAATTAATGGTTTGGATTTATTAATTAACCTTTGAGAGTCTGATGGTACTTTGACGTTCCACTAAAGAAAAGTCAATGAAATATTCTTTTAAAACTTGTATACCAATATAAGCAGATTATTTGTTTTTATCGATGTGTAAGTGTGCTTGTTAGAGTGTGCAAGTGTGAATGAGAAAGTGTGAAGCTTTGATTGAGAAAGAGTGGAGCTGTAATTGTAAGTGTGATTGTGAGAGTGTGTAAATGTGATTGAGAAAGTGTGTAAGTGCGATTGTGAAAGTGTGTCAATATGATTGTGAAAGTGTTTAGCTCTGATTGTGAATGTGCGTATTCCTGATTTAGAAACTTTGTAATTGTAAAAGCGTGTAAGTGTAATTGATGCAGTGTGTAAATGTGATTGAGAAAATGTGTAGCTGTAATTGGGAATGTATGTAAATGTGATTGAGAAACTGTGTAAGTGTGCTCGTGAAAGAGAGTAGCTGTGATTGAGAAAGTGTGTAAGTATGACTGTGAAAGTGTCATTGAGAAAGTGTGCAGCTGTGTTTGAGAAAGTGTTCATATATGATTGTGAAAGTGTGAAGCTGTTAATGTGAAAGTTTTTAGTGTGATTGTGAAAGTGTGTAAGTGTAAATGAGAAAATGTGTAGCTGTCATTGAGAAATTTTAAGTATGATAGGGAAAGTGTGTAGCTGTGAATGTGAAAGTGTTAGTATTTTATTGTGAAAGTGTGTAAGTGTTGTTGAGAAAGTGTGTAAGTGTGATTGTGTGAAGTTTGTAGCTGTGATAGAGAAAGAGTACAAGTGTGAGAGAGAAAGTTTGTAATTGTGATTCAGAAAGTTTGCAAGTATGATTATGAAAGTATGTAGCTGTGAATGTGAAAACGTGAAAGTGTGATTGTCAAAGTGTGTAAGTGTGATTGAGAAAGTTGTTAGCTGTGATTGTGATAGTGTGACTGTGAAAGTGTGATTGACAATGTGTGTAACTGTTATTGAGAAATTGTTTGTGAAAGTGTGTAGATATGAATGTGAAAGTATTTTACAGCGATTGATAAAGTGTGTAAGTGTGATTGTAGAAGTGCGCAAGTGTGATTGAGAAAGTGTAGAAGTGTAATTGAGAAAGTGTGCAAGTGTGATTGTGAAAGTTCGCAATTGTGACGGAGAAGGTATGTAGCTGTAATTGTAAGTATGAAAGTGAGCAAGTGTGACTGAGAAAGCATGTAGCTGTAAGTGTAAGTGTGACTGTGAAAGTGTTCATGTATGATTGTGAAAGTATTTATCTGTGAATGTGAAACTGTTTAAGTGTGATTAAGTTAGAATGTATGTGTGATTGTGAAAGTGTTTTGTGCTTGTAAGTGTGATTGTGGAAGTTTATTGGTATAGTGTGTATGTGTGACTGTAAAAGTGTATAGCTGTGATTGAGATAGTGTGGAATGGAGATTGAGAAAGTGTTATTGAGAAAGATTGCAAGTGTGATTGAGAAAGTCTGTAAGTGTGATTGAAAAAGTGTGCAAGTGTGATTGAGAAAGTGCATAAGTTTGATTTTGCCAGTGTGTAAGTGTGTTTGCGGAAGTGTAACTGTGAATGAAAAAGTGTGCAAGTGTGATTGAGAAAGTGCATAAGTTTGATTTTGCAAGTGTGTAAGTGTGTTTGCGGAAGTGTGACTGTGAATGAAAAAGTGTGCAAGTGTGATTGAGAAATTTTGCAAGTGTGATTGTGAAAGTGCACAGTTGAGAGTGTGAAATTGTGCAATTGTGATATTGTGCAAATGTGATAGAGAAAGTTTGTGAGTGTGATTGAGAAAATGTTTAGCTGTCATTGAGAAACTGTTTATGTATGATAGAGAAAGTGTGTAGCTGTGAATGTGAAAGTGTTAGTATTTTACTGTGAAAGTGTGTAAGTGTTGTTGAGAAAGTGTGTAAGTGTGATTGTGTGAAGTTTGTAGCTGTGATAGAAAAATAGTCCAAGTGTGAGTGAGAAAGTTTGTAATTGTGATTCAGAAAGTTTGCAAGTATGATTATGAAAGTGTGTAGCTGTGAATGTGAAAACGTGAAAGTGTGATTGTCAAAGTCTGTAAGTGTGATTGAGAAAGTTGGTAGCTGTGATTGTGATAGTGTGACTGTGAAAGTGTGATTGACAATGTGTGTAACGGTTATTGAGAAATTGTTTGTGAAAGTGTGTAGATATGAATGTGAAAGTATTTTACAGCGATTGATAAAGTGTGTAAGTGTGATTGTAGAAGTGCGCAAGTGTGATTGAGAAAGTGTAGAAGTGTAATTGAGAAAGTGTGCAAGTGTGATTGTGAAAGTTCGCAATTGTGACTGAGAAGGTATGTAGCTGTAAGTATGAAAGTGAGCAAGTGTGATTGAGAAAGCATGTAGCTGTAAGTGTAAGTGTGACTGTGAAAGTGTTCATGTATGATTGTGAAAGTATTTATCTGTGAATGTGAAACTGTTTAAGTGTGATTAAGTTAGAATGTATGTGTGATTGTGAAAGTGTTTTGTGCTTGTAAGTGTGATTGTGGAAGTTTATTGGTATAGTGTGTATGTGTGACTGTAAAAGTGTATAGCTGTGATTGAGATAGTGTGGAATGGAGATTGAGAAAGTGTTATTGAGAAAGATTGCAAGTGTGATTGAGAAAGTCTGTAAGTGTGATTGAAAAAGTGTGCAAGTGTGATTGAGAAAGTGCATAAGTTTGATTTTGCAAGTGTGAAAGTGTGATTGCGGAAGTGTGACTGTGAATGAAAAAATGTGCAAGTGTGATTGTGAAAGTGCACAGTTGAGAGTGCGAAATTGTGCAAATGTTATAGAGAAAGTTTGTCAGTGTGATTGAGAAATTATGTAAGTGTGATTGTGAATGTGCGCAAATGTGATTGTGAACTGCATAAATGTGATTGTGAACTGCATAAATGTGATTGTGAAATTGTGCTATTGTGATTTTGAAAGTGTGTAGCTGTAATTGTAAGTGTGATTGTGAAAGTTCGCGAATGTGAGCTTGAAAGTGTGTGAATGAGAAAATGTGTAGAAAACACTTTTTATTCAAGCGATGAAGTTTGAACCTTCTGAAGTTTGAAGGTAGTTTCACATTAACAGTGAAGTACCTTTTAGACAATTTCAGTCTTTGCAAGTACACCATTTATTAAAAATTCTTCTTGCCAAAAATTTTTTTACATTTTAGAAAGGATTCCAATGCAGACCAGTTTCTTTTTTGCATGGATCAATGCATATGTTTTTCCACTTTCATTAAAATGAGGTTTAATATACTTTATAGATAAATAAACACACTGATAAAAATAAAATGTTTACTGATTTTGCTGGCTATAAATATAAAGAGCTCGATGCTAATATCATCTGAGCAAGCGAGATACAAGATGTTAGCAAAGCCCTTGGAAATTTTAAGACAAATGATAATTTTCCAACGTCCCTTCGAAAATCTAAATTCAAAGTATTTCTTAGAATTACGAAAAAAACCTTTAAAAATCGATGCTTGATAAAATAAAGAAAGCCTGTAAAATCCTGTCTATAACGAAATTTTGCCTTATTGGTAAATTTTATGATTGTAGTCAAATAATTAAAAATATTTAGTGCAATGAATCGAAAAAAACCTTGCCGAAAACGAAAATTTCCCTTTGCATTCCCGTTTTAGCATTTTTACTTACACTGTACATTCCTTTTTACTTACTTTGATATTCACTTTAATCAAAATATAATTAAAATAATTTTTGTGCTACTCACCACAAAATTATTTAATCCAAGGGATAATATTATAATTTAATACTATCAATATGCAACTCAAGGAAAATTCAAATTAAGGGCTAGTACAGAGTGAATACCAATCTTCATTTTTTTAAACTGCCTATCTATATAATGAAACAGGACTTAATTATTATGTAAAAAGAAAGAAAGAAAGGAAAACTTAATGGACAGTGGTTTTTAAGGAAACAATCATTTAAAAGGCCTTTGATATAAAATACATATACATATTTACAAATGTTGCAAACATTTATATTCTTTCTTTTTTACTGATCGCATTCATGATAGAACTTTAAAATGACACCATTCTACATGAATGTCAACATCTCTTATTTATTCTTGTGTCTGAACAAAGAAAAACATGTTTTCAACTGAAATTTTATTGAATAAACTACTTTTAAATGAAATCTTCTGAGTACTGTGTTGTAAAAAGACACCTGTTCTGATAAACGCTTTCCGGTTTTGAACATGTTTGTCTCTTGATTCAGACACCAGAATATTTAAGAGATGGCGGCATCTATGCATTCTATGCTTTTCTTATTGTTTTTGTGGCTATTATTTTTTTTTCACTTTATTTCTCTTGATGCAAAGATGTCTTTTTTAATGACTCAAAATTAAATTCGGTGAATTTCCCCTGTTTTGAAAATTGCACTCCCCCATTCCTTTGCAAGCTTGACCTAAGTATTGCATTGTTTACCTTGTGATGCTGAAAATATCATCTTCTATTATTGCAGACAATAAATGGTGATTGCTGTGTTACCTATTGATAAACAAATACACTTGTATAAGTAACCTAGAATATTTTTAAATCAAAATTCGATCATTTAGTTTACAGTTTAAAAAATAATTTTTTATGAAATCACTTTTTTTGATTGAGTAAAACCATCCAGTATTATGAAATAAAAATTTATAAAATCAATGTGAAATTGCACATTGTGATACCCAATGTTATTATTTTGATTAAAGTTATTGATACACTCATTTATGTTACATACAACTGACTCCCTCCAATCCGCAACTACAAAATCTGCACATAATTTAGGAATGTAAGCAATGAAATTTTCAATTCAGATGAATAGACAAAATTTGACTTTTTAATTTTTTTTAATTTTCTGTAGCAACTCTTTACCTAGATTGGTATACTGTGGAAGATTTTCAAGTGGGCATGAGACATGTATGCTATAATGCCTGCATACATGCAAGCATTTTATTGTCCAATGATAGTGGCAGTATGCACTGGCTGAAAATATTTCAGAGTTTAATGAATTTTTAAAGCATTTTTTGAGATTTCTGTATACACCTGTTAGCAATTTGGTACATTTTAATTGTGATTTTTCCGACAAGAATTTTAATGATGGAAATAAAAATGAATATCTTTTAAGACATAAAAAACCTTAAAAACAGACACAATTAAATGACAAACCACTGATTACTCTAACTATTTAAATGCTAAAATGAAATGAGCATGAAGTTTTATAATATTAAACGAAACAATTTCTACCCCATTGTTCAGAAAGAAGAAAAAATAATGTCAACATGATTATGTAAATGGGCATCTTTATAGGCTTCATGGCACCTTTCTGTTTTCATTCTTCTGATAAAAACAAAAAATTGTGAATGGAAAGGAAATTCATTGAAAAGTGCTATGATGATTAGTCATGTGATGGAATTCCGTTATTGATTCTACCCTATTTTTCATTGAAATTCAAAATAAAGGAAACGATTCTATTAACTGTTATTCTACATTTGTAATTCAAAATAAAGGAAACGATTCTATTAACTGTTATTCTACTTCTGTAGTTCAAAATAAAGGAAACGATTCTATTAACTGTTATTCTACTTTTGTAGTTCAAAATAAAAAAGAAAATCATAATACAGTTATGACAAACTTTTCTAAATATGCATCCTCATAATAACACAGTTCGATTGTATTTGCACATAGTATTGACTGTAATAATGCATGGCATTTTGTACAAGAACATCAATAATTGTTGATGTTGAGAAAGGCGACAAATCAGGAAGGTAAAATTGTTGGATTTTAAAGTCACTTTTTTATGAAAAGTGAGTGTACATATACATATATATGTATATATAAATGTATATATATATTTACACACACACACACATATATATATATATATATATATACCCATACATACATATATATAAGATATTTATATATACTATAAAACTGACAGTGCCTGGCTAATCAAAAAGTACCAAACTAAGTACCTAAAAAAATCCTTATATAAAAGTTACTTAAATGAATAAGTTTGGAGTTATTTAATTATTGTCAAAAAAGACATGCAATAATGTGCATTTTTAAAATTTTATTACTAAATGCTAAAACACAAAAAGGGATATGCAATTGAAAAACCAAGCAAAGCAGATTTTTCTTTTCTTTCTTAAGCATTACTATATATCAATGTCAATCATTAGTACAAAAAATAGGTATAATATTCGTTTTCTTAGTTTTTTTCTAAAAATTAAATATTACTGTTATGAAATAGTTACTGAACTCAAACACCAAACTTTTATTTTTTCAAGCGATGTACTATGAATGGGGAAAAAAGAAAAATGAAATGCAATGACACAGAAATGCAACAATTACATAGAAATGCTTTAACATTTACAGAGTTTATACTCAACTTTCAAAATAAAAATATGGGAGATTTTCACGAATTGTCTGTTTGGTATGATACAAATGTTTGTTTTAGAAGTGTTTATAAGATATTCCTTTGGAAAATACATTGCATAGACAAAAAGTTTTTATCCTGTATGCGTCAAATAATGTTTCCTTGCGCCTTCCTTGTACTATTGCATGAAAATCCTTTTGGAACATATTTCACAAACATTTCTTTCCAGTATGAGATAAGAGATGTGTTCTTAGATAACAACGGCTAGAAAATGCTTTGGAATATACTTCACAAACAAAGAGTTTTTCCCTTGTGTGAGTCAAGAGATGTCTTCTTAGATCGCTATTCTTAGAAAATCCTTTGGGGCATATTTCACAATTGAAGGGTTTTTCACCTGTATGAGTCATGAGATGGGTTCTTAGATTGCTATTGTGAGAAAATCCTTTGGTACATATTTCACAAACAAAAGGTTTTTCACCTGTATGTATCAAGAGATGCCTTCTTAGATTACTATTGACAGAAAATCCTTTGGAGCATATGGCACAAACAAAAAGTTTTTCACCTGTATGTATTAAAAGATGCTTCCTTAGATGAACATTCTGAGAAAATCTTTTGGAGCATATTTCACAAACAAAAGGTTTCTCATCTCTATGTATTAAAAGATGCTTTCTCAGATGAACATTCTGAGAAAATCCTTTGGAACATATTTCACAAACAAAAGGTTTTTCTCCTGTATGAGTCAAGATATGCCTTCTTAGATCACAGTTCTTAAAAAAAATTTTGGAACATACTTCACAAATAAAAACTTTCTTTCCTGTATCAATGGAGGAACATTTTCCCTTATTCCCACATTGAGGAACAAATTGCTGTGCATTGGAGGAAGAATTTTCTTCTGTGATCAATGACATTTTCTCAAACGAATATACTTGATTTTGGACGATAACAGAAAATTCTTCAAGGCATCAGAAAAAAAAAAAAGATTGTTGCCCTTTTAATCCCAGGAAATGACATGCTGTGTTTTAGGTGTTTAGGTTTAGGTTTGTGTATTACATAAAAAGCTTTATCTACCACTAAATCTAAAAACAGAAATAAAAATAATAAACAAGACATTTTAAAATAGACTACATTAAATTTTAACTCTGAATTAAGTAGCTGATTTTCCAACTCTCATTTCCTTAAACAGTACAAAATTAATGCATTAAATTATCACAATACAGTGAAACCTCCAAATAAGGGACACTCCGAATAAGGGACACCTCTATTTAAGGGACAAAAGTTCCGGTCCCAGTCCCTTGGTATAGGAAGTGTAATGTATTTACCTCTGAATAAGGGACACTCGATTTAAGGGACACTTGAAAATGAGATTAATCCTTTCGACTCGGGCATTTCTTACACAAATTTTATTCAGTTGATACCACTTAAAAAAAATTCCTTCAAGTACATAATTAAAAAAAAGCTTTAATTAAATAACTAATTAAATAATTTATTTTCCTTTGTTACTGGTATGACAAAAACAAATTTTGCAAAGAAAGATGCTGCCCAGTACACTGGACATACGAGTGCAAAATGTTAAAGGGGTTGATTTTTGCATTTGATATAATGAGGCTGTTATGTTGGTACAGAGGTATGCAACTCAACTGATGAGTATTTATTTATCCACAATTCAGATGAAGATATCGAAGTAGGTTTATCCCTATTAGAGCCAGAGGTGGCAGTGCACAAAATAATTTCACTGAGTTCCCAGCTGAAATTCCAGAACTGGTTAAAAGTTGATTCACAAATTAAAATTCATTTGATTTGCCAAGTCATATCTAGGTGAAAAAAAAATATAAACCCAATTTTAGTGGTTGATTCATAGGTTTATCATTCAGGTATCCTGCACCCAGTCCTCCATATTTTCATTGATTTGAGTGCAGGAAAACATAATGGTAAATCCACAAGTCAACCCCTAAATTCAGATTTTTAGGTGTTTTCCACCAAAATATGACTTAGTGGACCAATTGCGTTTTAACATGCATATTGAGTTTTAGCTCATTTTAGAATTTCTGAAGTGAACTCGATGAGGTGATTCTGTGCTGCCACCTCTCAGTCTGTAATGAAAAAAATGCTGAAAATTGTAAGGAATGATTCTGAAAATAAAAGAGAAAGGAAAATTGTGAAATAAAGAGCTTCACAGATGCTTTAAAATATGCAAAGCAGTTGAATACTTTTTTCGTAAATACTGCTCATAATGAAGGACTAAAACTTAAGTATGGTAAATGAATGTCTGAAAAGTTTAGTAATAGTAAAATTGAAATCTGCAAAACAGTCACTTTTATTGATTACATCACAAGTAGATTTTTAAAAATAATGTTGCACTTTATGCATTACAGAAACATTTACTTAAAAATACAAATCAATAACTCTACAAATCATTTACTAATTAAGTAATCAATTAAAAAAATAATTAATTAATTCTATATTACTTTTGTGCCTAATTAATGTAATTTATAACCCTCAGGTACATTTAAATTTTAATTTTAATATTTTGTTTTTTTATGTCCTTATGAATTTTAAAAAATGTAAAAACTCCGAATAAGGGACACCTCTATTTAAGGGACAAAAGTTCCGGTCCCATGGGTGTCCCTTATTCGGAGGTTTCACTGTATATATTCTTAGGTATGATTTAACTCGACAATTTTTTCATAGACAGCTACATATGCATAGGTGTGCATCCATTACAGTAGACACTGCCATAGTTTATATCGAGACCATCCCATATCCCGAATGATAAAATTTGTTTTATTGACTGCTTGTAATTTTATTTTTTCACTGTTAAAATTTTGCCTACTTGTTTAGCATGTTCTCGAACGATATTCAAACAAGATTTTTACCTCTTTGATGCCCATACATTCAGCCCCAAATCAATTTCACCTCTATTCATTCATGTTGTCAATCTTTCGAGTTATGCATTTTTTTTTTCACAATTTCACAAAGTTGACTCTAAATTTTATATAATCATTTTTCTTAGAATTCTTTTTACAAAAGTTGCCTTGCAAACCAGCACAGAAAATCGACTCCCTCTGACGAAAAGAATGAATTTGATTCATTCTTGATCGGGAAGTTTGAGTTAGAAACATAATCCCTATTTAGTAATAGTGGATTTTTCAGAGATTATTCTCTGGCTTAAGAAAGGTATGCATTTAAAATCATTATTATCTGATTTATAATATATTTTAAATTTTAATTGACAACAGTTTTGTTTAGTTTAAAAGGGTTACTTTAATTGTGTAAAGTATTTTTGACACAAATATTTGGATTTCTGAATTAATGATAGATGCCAATTAATGGTGCTTCAGTTTTGCTAGTTCCAAGTAATTGGAACCTATGCAAATTACAAGGGAATCGCAAGATTTAAAATTAAACCACCTTTTTTGGCAGTACCTTTAAAGTTATAAACTAATTTTGTTCAGGAATTGCTTTTATTTGAAAATATAAAATATTATCAGTAACTAGAATCCATTAAAGTTTCATATGACAATTACTGGAAATGGCATGACAGTTACTGGGTATTAATATGAATATGTGGCATTGTTTTAAAGTGTTCACATTTCAAACTAATATGCTGATTTCTTACTCTCAAAAATCTAAAATGTGGCATCTTCATCTACAGTAAATTCATTTAAAAGGATTAACCCCAAATGCTTGTATTCTAAAGAAGCACTGATGAATGCAATGCATGCTGCACATACATAAAACATGAGCGGTCAGGTGTGCAGAAAATGTTTTTACTCCTAACATTTATCTTATTCCATATCAATAAGTTTTGCAATATGTTATAGGCTTACTAAAATTTTGTATTTCTGAAAATATTAGAACCCCCCCCCCTCCCTAAAATTTCTCGACTTAGAATATTATATACCATATATACTCATGCATAAGATCGATTTTGTGAAGGTCGCTAGATGGATATTTCTATTTATTGTGAATTGTTTTCTATTTCAGGGAATTATGTAGTTTATTGTTAAAATTGAAATCAAAATTATTTATATGCATAATTCCTCCAGATCATGGATAGCTGGATTGGACATATTCTACAGCTCCTGATTTTGGATATGAAGACCTAGAAAATTTAGACACTATAGTTTAAAAGATTCAAAATTTGATGGAGAACTAATATATGATGATTCAATAGGTAGTGACAATATCAATTTCGGTCATAGAGATGACGATAAAAAAATCAAAAAGGAAATAAAGTTGTTGAAAGAATATTATTAAGCAGTTTATGATAAACAATATTATATAGATCACATTTTTGAATTAAATTATGCAGAATCTACAGTTAAATGTTTACAAGAAAACAGTGAAAACGTATTTGGCCATCAAAGTGGGTTATAGTCGGTTTTTTGCCTACATTGTGTTATAATCATTATTTTCTATATATATGTTTCTCATAGTCATAGAATTTTTCATATACAGTAGACTCAACTGAATCTGCAACTTTAAAATCCGTGAAAGCCAGAAATCCATGAATTTTTCAGATGTTAACAATGAAATTAAAGATGACGCTGAAGTCAGCAGCTTACGTAATACAAATAATTCTTTAAATATATATTTTTTTTATCCTTTTTAACTTCTTTTTTTAATGACTTTCACTTTAAATTCTGCAGTGTTAAATAATACGTTTCTTATATGTACAATGATTGATATTTAATCGAATTAATAATTATCATATGATAGTTGCATCGTAATATAACTTTCAATGGTCGTTTGGTAGTGTTTGCTATTCGAATGGCAGGATAATTTTTGCTATATAAAATTATTATTTTAATAGTTTTATTACTATTTTTGTTTTAGTTTTCAAATTTCCAACTAATTCATGATAAAATTAAGCTTCTCAAATTTCACTGAATTATTACGAAGTTAATTTGTTTACTTTGATTTAATGTAAAATTATTCAGATATTTGCTTACTAAGATACATAGATTTACTTACTTTCATATTGTGAATTTTTCTGAGCCTCAGAGCTGTGCTTATGAAGGACGGCTTAAAGTGAGAACCTGTGCAAGGTAAACAAAGAAAAAATAGTTTTGTGAACTTTACATTGAAAAAAAGATTTTTTTTGTCGAATTAATTCTTATTTATACATATAAATTATATTACATATGATTTAATAACCTGAATATGTGACATTCGTATGAAAATTTGAAAGACAGCAGTTTGTATTTTAAATTTTAAATCAACATCCCATGGATGTCCCAAAATGATATGTTCTGATATTATAAAAAATAAATATATCAGTGACATATATTTTTTTCAAAGAAATTAAGATGCCCAATTTTGAGATATGAAAGGTCAAAATGCAAATGCTTGACCATGAAATTAAAAAAAAATTGACCATATGATATATCATATGATGGCCCAATTCAATCATTTTGTAAAGACATAAAATGTAAGTCTCTGAGACAATTAGGTAACAAATTATGACTAAATTTGTATTGCAAAAAATTACATTTTGTGTCCTTCCTTGAAGCTAATATCGTTAAAATCAATAGAGATAGGAACTAATCACTGATTATTTATCGATTTCTATGTGATCCAAACAACTGAACTCTATAATAAAATTCTGAGGAGGTTAAGTAGAAAATATCCCTTTTTTTATAGATTTGACATGGAATGACTCAGTTATTTTATGAATTAGTCTTTCAAATAGTTTGTGAATTTTCCAAGCGTATGAATACTTCAATATAAAGTTTTTTTTTTTTTTTTTTTTTTTTTTTTTTTTTTTTTTTTTTGCTGTTGTCATTTCTATCATATACGTAACAAGTAAAAATATTTTAAAATTGTAACTTGCTTAGTTATAGGAACTTGGAAAAATGCATCACAGTAGTGATAACAAATTTCGATTTTTTAAATCGATTTAATCGATACTACGGCCAATTCAATTTAATCAATATTATAAATTTTTCAATCGATTTCTCTGAAGGTAATATCATTTTCTTTTTTCTTCAAAAGTCCAAGATAAAGTAATCGGATGCGCCAATCTCAAAATTTCTTTTTCTATCTCATACATGTTAAAACTTCCAAATTTACTATCCACATTGTCAAATTTAAATGAAAACTTATGCCCATCATGAGGACTCAAAAAGCATAGGTTCATTGACAATATTGAATCTAGACACTTATCATCACAAAAGACTTGGTATGTGACTCCAGGGAGGATATTACAAAGTTCCGGGGTAGTGAAAAATTGCACTTTTTGACCATTGTAAACACAAAATCTCAAATTTTCCAGGGGGGAGGGATCTGAAATCAACACTGTTCATTAAAGCATGTACATTTTTAAAGAAAATATCATGAGTGCTTTTTCCAATCAAATTGTTGAATTAAAGCTCACACCCTCTTAGATGTCTGAAACCAAAATTTGAAATCTAAAGAGCATAAAAGCGACACCTTTAGGGCAGTATACACTCAAGCCTAAAATATGTATTTATGTGATAATAAGTAAAAGTCATACATATAAATATGTTCATTTAATTTCAATTTCAAAGCATATTAATTTTATTTTTTATATTTGATGTCATATTGGTCTGTATCTTTGTACAGTTAATTTATCCATTTTTAAAAAATTCAAATATTACACTCATATATTATGCATATTTATAATATTATTAAGATTAGTTATTGTTGGTAGGCTACAAATAATAATAAAAAAAGAAATAATGAAATATGTATATTTTACATAAAAAATAAGCTAAAACAAATGTGTATATTATTGGAACACATGTATAAAAATGACCAACATTTACAGAAATAATTTTAAAAATCTGACAAATTTATGGACAAAATTTCAAAATTATAGGAATAATTTAAGACCTGTATTTGTGAAATTTTAGCATCCATAATTTACATTTAAATCCATTAATCAAAAGAGCTATTTTTTTCAACAAATGAAAATTGTTTGAATAACCATAGGAAAGTATTATGATGCAAAATAAAATGTTCAGTATTTCCAAGCGAATGAACTAAATATAACAATAAACTATACAGCTAAAATCCGGGTATCTCATAAATGTGCTTAATTACATTAAAGGAAATCAGACCCTTTTTATAGAAGTTATCGCAAAAAAAAGAGACAGAAACTAAAAAATTTCAGTCTGCAAAGTAAGCCTTTATGGACGTTTCAGCAATTACCGTAAAATACCGTTAATCCGCCCTTCCCGATCAAACGCCCCCTCCTCACTTTATAAAGAATTTGAAATTTTCAAAAAATCCCCAGAAAGCGCCCTCCCTCCCCATTCTCAAAGGCGATTGAGAATGGGACGAATCATTATGAAATGAATGAATCATGAATCTTTGATGAAATGTGTGTTTTTTTGAGATTCTTTAATTGATTTCATGCTTGTTTTGGCTTTTTTTTTACAAATTTCTCCTTTTTTCTGCTTTTTTTCCACAGAATTTACGTTTTTAAAATAAAAACCCAAATTTTTTCAAGTATCAAAATTCATGATTCATTCAACGATTCATTCATTTAATCATGATTCATTCCTGTAAATTTTGTTGAACAATCGCGGAAAAATCCTGTGTAAGCGCCCCCCTCTAACTATTGTACGATTTTTTATCCCGTTTGGGGGGGGGGCGGATTAACGGTATTTTACGGTACTGCACATACTATTTGGATACAGTCCCTCATCTTTTTGGGAGCTTGAACTTAATCTATCAACAATCCTTTTTGTGAATTTTCAAACTATGCTTTTGAAACTTTCACAAAAGTTGATCTATACATTTAATTAACACATTATTTACACATTATACATTTAATTATGCATATTATTTTTTGATTGCATTCATGCTTACACAGTGAGACATTTAATTAGTTAATCTGCTTATTTTTTAATTCTGATTACAGAGTGTTGTATACAGTGTTGTTTGCCATATTTTCTGAAAAGAAAGTTTTTTATAGTAAGAACTCTGCAAATTATAAAGAAAAAACTTAGCAAAATTTGGGACTGTTTTTATGAAAACCTTAATTTTTCTATGAGTATACATGCCATCCCCATAAAAATGAACACACTTATGTTACAATAAGTTACTTAATTATTACAGCAGTTTGAAATGCTTTAGCTACATTAGTTTTGACAGGGTTGTCTGAAAGATAGTCATTCTTTTTCAATTTGATGACAGTTTCTTATGAAGTTTCTAAAAAAATAATAATTTCTTCACAAGTGCACATGTATGTGACATTTGTGTACACATCAGGAGATTCAGTATAATTCCTCAGTTATTTTTTAAAACCATTGGTCTTGTAGTGTAAATACCTACATATATGTGCATATGTATATATAAATACATTTATGTGTATAAAAATATTTATACACATGTATGTATACAATAGACTCCCTCAAATCCACACATAATTTACGATGAAAAAAGAATGAAACATTAAGTTAAGATATAGGGACAAAGTTTGACTTTTTTAGTGTTATATCAACCCAAAGACATTTTGATTTGAAATTTTTGTTATTATTATTGACTTCATGTTTTTTATTGAAGGAAAAATAAATTTATTTTCTAAAAAAAAATTCAAGATATTGCTGATATCAATGATAATCATAATCTTCTTACCAATTATATATATTAAACAAGCTTTTTTGGTTATTATGTCTGGCTAAACTCTGAATAAAATTTCCTGATTTTATTATTTTAATGTGAATGTATTGTATATTATGTATGAAGCAAGTTTCATTAAATAATTTAGGGAAAATATATTTCACCTTTATAATGAACTCTTAATCATAAATTATATATTAGAGCTTTCTTTTTAATACAGTAGACTCCGTCAAATCTGCAAAACTTGGGATCAGGGGTTGTGCGGATTTTAGAATTATGCGGATTTCTGGTCAATGATTTGTTTACATTTTTGAAACATCAATTTCATTAGTAATTAAGCCTTATAATGAAAGCATATAATAAATTCACACATTAAAATAATTAAGTAAAATATTAAATAAATAAATAGTTAAAAAGCAAGTAATTATTCCAAAAAAAGTTATGCAAAATAAAATTATAGAGAAATATTAAAATAAAGTAGATAATTAAGATACAATATTTAATATAAATAATGATGACGAAAAATCTTTTTTTTTTTATAAAGAAAAATATTTGCCTTTATTAATAAACAAAAAACTTGATTAATTTTAAAATATTAATTTTATACAAAAAAAAAAAAAAAAAAAAAAAAAAAAAATCCTGCCCCTCGAATTACAAACACTTCCAAATGGTCATTGAAAAATACATTATGCTGGGACTATGATACGATAATGATTATTTCGATTAAATATTGATCATCCTAATTCGTAAACTGGATGTACATCCCAAATTCGTTTCGTAACTAGCAGATAGATAAGAAAATAGTAATTGAACAATAAAATAATAATTTTATATAGTAAAAATCATCTTTCCATGCAAATTATAAACACTACCAAATGACCAGTGAAAGATATATTATGCAGCAACTATGATACGATAATTATTATTTCGATTAAATATGTATCTTCGTATGTCTAAGAAACATTATTTAACACTTCAGAATTTAAATTGAAAGACATTAATAAATAAGGAAGAAGTTAAAAATGATTTAAAAATAGATATTATTATAGAATTATTTGTATTGCATTAACCACTGACTTCAGTGCCATCTTTAATTTTATTCTTTACATCTGAGAAAATGCAAGGATTTCTGGCTTTTGCGGATTTAAGGGAGTCTACACTGTATTTTAATCATTTAAAAAATTTCAAAATTTTTATTATTTTATTTTATTACTTACTTTAATGTTTTACTATAAGTATTCGTTAGAATTTAGATTGCATTAAAATTACTGGTTAAAAATGTAAACAAAGCAATGACCACAAATCCACAAAATCTAAAATCTGCACAACTTCTGGTCTGCAGATTTGAGGGAGTCTACTGTTTATATATCCTTATATATGAATTTATACACATGTATTTATAGATATTACATATATACATATAACACTGGTGCCTGCCTAACCAAAAGTATAAGCTAAGACTGGTTTATGTATATGATTGCAGGGTTATTAAATTAAAGTATGAACAAACATATAACTTTAAGACATTGTATTCATGAATAAAATTGTAACAATCAAACTTATAAAGAATCATAATAAATATCAATGATAATGGATGTTTGCAAGAAACTTAATGCTCCTTATGTGGTGTCAAAAAATGGAGACAGGTGTAAGTATAAAATGCATGTAAACTGTATGGGCTTGAAGCAAAAAAAAAAAAAAAAAAAAAGAACAAAACAAGTTGAATGTAGATTCTGCCATTGCAGAATTCAGTTTTGCCTGCAAATAAGAAAAAAAAATCGATAGGGTCTTTTAGAAGGGCGACCCCATTTAGAATGCAATGATCTAACTTCATTTTTCTTGTGTTTATCAATATAATAGCAAACAGAACGGCATGAAATACCTAATTGATTAGCAATTTCTCTCCGAGTCATAGGAATTGCGGAATAATAAAGAGATACAATTTGACGTGCTGCTTCTTCATTGACTAGATTCATCAAAAATGGATTTTTTCTTTAGTTTAAACGCTTATTATAGACGCTGAGAAAAAAGAAATGCATTTTAACAATAAAACGAGTGGAATCCCATCAAATTCGACGAATGAAATATTTAAAAGAGCCGATTGATTAGGTTTTAAAAAAGCAAAAGTAATTACATTATTGAATCAATATATAATAAATATATTTCCAAACTTAATGTAAAGTTTGCCAGTTACAATTTTGCATGCAAATATTCGCACATCTTCAGTTAAAATTATAATCTGAGTGCCGACGAAATCCAGAAATTTTGTTTTATATGCACTCACAGAAAAGTAATTTTATATATATATAAAAAAAAAAAACTAATTTTATTTTTACTCTGACATTATTTTCACTAACTGAAATCATCGGAAAGTAAAATCTCAATCTCAGTGTCCATAATGAAAAGAAATACTGAAATGTAATATCGTTATGAGTAAAAATGCGATGTTTTAAATAGTGATGTCATTTTCTCTTCAAATGTTTTTTAAAAGTTACTGTTATTAGTAACATGAAAAAGGCATCCATAATAATATTGTAATTCCCATTTATTTGGTTGCTGAATGACATCATTTTTCTCATTTGAAATTTTCCTTTAGACATTAATTTTTATAATAAATTATTTTCTGTTATTTTATTTACATTGTTATTATTATTTCTCAGTAAATATATTTTTTTACCTCAATTAGTGTATAATTATACGCAATCATTTTATTGTGGCTGAATTTTACGAACACAATTAACTTTTTTCTTTTAAATGCAAGGACATGTTCATTGATGAAATAAAGCTTCTGAACTTGTGGAAAGTGATAATGGAAAATAAATTTTTATTATCGAAAGAAAAGCTAAACTGTGTTGCCACCATATTTAAGAAATATCGTAAAAAGCATTTAAAATTAAAAATAAAATATAAAAATGGAAATAAATTAAAAAATAGCTAAAATAGGCACACCTACAAATAAATAGCTTTCATTAAAAAAAATAATTTTCAAAATTGGTTGAGTAGAAAATTCAGGGCTAATGACACAACATTTTTTAGCTTGTATGAAAGAAATAGCATAGGAGGCTAAAAAAAATTGTTATTACAATAATAATAATGAAAAATGCAGTAATTTTAAATGACAATAGAACAAATATAGCAAAACATTAGAAAAATACAAATAAAATGTCTAATTAAAAATCCTTTGAAAATGTAGCAAACACTCATGTTTAATGTGAAGTGAATAGGGCGTTTTACCATAATCTGACATTGAATACTAAATCTTATAGCTTTGCAATATTGTTTTAGTCAACTGAATAATCAAGTAGTGGTGGCTATAATATTTATTATGCAGTTAAAATGAAGAAAGCAAAATAAATGAATAAAATAAAGATTACTATAATTAACATTTTTGATACAGTCAAATATAACCTGGTTAAGTAATACATAAGAACAAAAAAGACAGAATGAAAGAAAGAATATTCAGTTTTCATGATACGGATCAAATTTCTTGATTAAATACAATACTACTTGATTACCTCATTGACCAAAAAACTATCGCCAAACTATAAGATTAAATGCCAACAACAGTGGGTATAAATGTCACTTTCATTTGACATTAAACACGATACACATGTTCATCACATCATAGAATTATTTTTAACTTGTCTTTTTATGATTTTTTTTTATTAATTTCTTTGTTCTTTCATTATTAAAAGAAAAAAAATGCCATTTTGTATAGTTTGGTAAAAAATTCGGCGATTTGTATAAGTTGTCAAAATTGGTCAATGGGATAACCACCTTAAATCTACATATTTAAACTACAGAATGCACAAAAGGAAAAAAATAAATCTAGTAAAGGGATTTCTTCGCTGGAATAAAAGGGCATGTCATAATATAGAAGTATTGGTCAGCTTTACCTATGAAAATAAAAATATCAACTTAAAATATTAGTGTGATTGAGATTTAGATACTTTGTAGTAATAAATTTATAGGTGATGTGAAGAAACTTACCTGTCAGCTAATAAGGCATAGAGGGAGTTAGAGCAGAAGTTCACTATCTGCATGTGCAATCGTGTAAAAAAACTAAAAAAATAAGTGAAGGAAAGGTTTTTATAATTAGGATATGAGATGCATAATAAGTAAACTGATGAAAAATTGTGATGAAATATGAATATGGTTAGACATTTATTAAACTAATTATTTGTTCTTTTAAATGTAATAAGTGAAACCTTTTAAAAGTGGTTTCAAATTTTTACACCTCAGTATTAAACGAATAAATAAGCGTTAACAGCATTGCTTTAAATAAGTTACCTTCAAAAGGATAGTTCCTTAAACAGGATCATTAGGCCTAACCCAACTACACAGTAACTGGTAACTTTTTTGGAAATCTTATATTTCTCTGTTGTCTTAGGAATCAGATGAGAAACGAAATAAATCAGATTATTTAAATTTTTTTAAGAGAAATTAGTAAAAATACCACATAAAAGCTGCAATGCAACATTCAGATAAAAAAAAATTATATAGTCATTAATGCATCGTCGCTTTTCGATTAAATTTTTGATAGTAGAAAATTTTCCATACATCATCGAACATGTTTCGATACACATTTTTTCATGCTGCTATCTATCGTAAAAAAAAATCATTTACTTGTATTCCTAGCCCGGAGTAAGTAACAGGAGGAGTAAACTTGCCGAAAAGTTCCCTGAAACCGAAAACAGCCTGAGCACATTCTTCACGAAATTAAAAATAAAATGGCCGTTTTAAATATCAACATAATTACATGTCAATGTGATTAGATCGATACATTAATATAGATGGGTGTGAAATGGGATAGTTGAGGAAAAGATCATGCTGGAATTCAGACACAAAGCACAAATAGAAAATATTTAGGAAAAATGGCCCTTAATTATAAAATATCATTTTGAAATAATGTTTTTAATTATCCTCACTTTCTTTTGATTCTTTTGTCATAGAAATTAATTTTAAATTTACTATTTGATATTGACCCTTAAGGTTTTTTTTTTTTTTTTTTTTTTTTTTGTAAGTAAAATTTACAATTGTTATTAAATATCTGATTTTGTAATACATTTATTTTTTGTTTTCGAAGTAACAGAAATTATTGATCTCAAAATGTACTTCAAAACCCTTATTTAGGAATCCATAACAGTTAATTTATTTTGGCTGAAAATAATATATTTTAAAGATGTTAATATTATCGTAAAAAAAAATATTTTATCAAGCCAAATATTGCAGCCATTTATAAATTTTTTTATTTCAAAACTAATATTAACAGTAAACTTGATAGATATGATATTAATTAAAATTTTAAAATAAATTAAAAAAATTATTATGGAGTACGATTAAAATTTGTACAATATATTAATGCATAATAAGTTTATTTTTATAAAACAGTTGTTTGTATCTCATCATTCAAAAACAATTAACTTATATTTGCATAGAAGAAAAATGGTAATTGATATCTATAACAATATGCACTTTTCAAAGGATGTCTAACTTCAGGCTTTTAATAGTACACACTATAATTTTAGGTTATTTTATCTTGTTCAATATGGCCCAGCAAGAATAAAAAAATAGGTAGTTAATGCTGCTATCTTAAGCTTGAAAACTTTAATTATTTAAATTATTATGTTAATAAAAATGCTATTACTTTTTAAAGAATATTGATAAATCTTCAAATATCTTTTTAATTTGTAAAAAGTATTAAACATTGAATAATGAGTATTAATGTTAGGGGGGAAATAACGGATTACAAATAACACATACAAAATATGCAAGCAAGCATTTACTTTTTAGCTTCATATTTCATACATACAACTAAGAAATGAAACTTAACAAATAGTAATTCATTTATAAATTAAACTAATTGTAAGAGTTCATAAGTGTGTTCTTAAATCAAAAAGTTCAACTTTATGACATAAGTTTTAATATATTTTTGTTTGGAAATGCATGAAATTACCAGATGTTGTTGTTCAGAAACTATCTAATTACACTCATTTTCTCTTTTTTTTTTTTTTTTTTTTTTTTTTTTGCAAATGTTATAGGTTTTTTAGAACAAGCCGTCAAAGTTGGCGATTTCATTTGCATTTCCCAATAAAAGCAGAAAGAACAGTCAACGAAAAGAAGAAAAAGGTGCAATCACATGATCAAAAATGCTTCTAACTCAATGAGTAATTTATTGATCAAAAAATGGCAAACTAAGTTATATTCCAAATTGCTTCCATGGCCAGGTTTTCATTTCTGTATCTTTCTGTTGAAAAATGAATTTATAAATGTGTCAAAACGTTTTACGCTTTTGAGCAAAGCAGTTGAGAACATTCTTAATATCATCCAATACAGTTCCATACACCTTTTCTTTATCTTGTCCATGATAAACAAGAGCACAATTTTAGTACATTTTTCTGTGAGAATAAATCAGTAAAAGAGAAAAAATCTAAAACAATAATATGGATAATTTTTTTAATAAATTTTGAGACTGATATTGTTACCAAACAACAGATTTGGATTAATCAAGCATAAAAAATTCATGAAATAAAATTGGAATTGTGTTTACACAGTGAACCTTTTTAACCAATTCTTATAATTTAATCATACTTAAAGGATAATATTTTATTCAATTTTGTAATTAACTGAGAAAATGTACAAACTGCTCTCAGAAAAAAAAAATTCAAACTGTTATATGTAAATTTATTTTTATTTGTTTATTCCCTAACTATATTTATAGCAAGTTAAGCTATATTTATAGTAAGCATGTACAAAATAATAAAAAGTTACAATATAGTTAATACAAGTATTTATGTAATTTAAGATTTAAGACAAAAGGAGCTATTTTTTGACATATTTTTAAATTCATTTCTGTTCAGAAATGCATGTCATTAGCAGTTGTTATTCAGAACCTATCTACATCAAAAGATGTTTTCCATTTTTTCCTAAACGCTAAATAACTTTAGTAAAACTCTGTCAAAGGTAATATTTTCACCAAATTTCGAACACAATACTGAGTGAAAAAAAAAAAAAAAAAAAAAACTTAGAAAGTTGGCAGAATTGCTATAATTTGATAAATAATTTATTTATCCAAAAAAAGAGGGAATATTCATTTTGATCTTATTTTTCTTCAATAGTGAGATTTTATGTCATTACATTTAAAAATGAAAGAGAAATTTTAGCATTGATGAGCAAGGGATTTGAGAATAGCCTCAAGGAAGAAATTTTAAAAACAATCGATTGTTAATAAAATAAGTTGAGTTTAGTATTGTTGTTATTATTATATATTTATTTGCTGACTGCATACCCACCTCCACAATGATACCAAAGAAAAAATTAAATCCTGTAGCAGAAAAATTTGTCAGAAATGTTATTTACATGACCACCTGTACATTTATACTAATGAGAAAAAAGGAGTGCTTTTAAAGAAATATGAATAAGAGGGTAAGTGTGATCACAGATCGCACAGAGGGTTTTGTTTAATATGTCTTTCAAAAAACTTTATCCTTATTCATGTCATATGTTATAAACTATGTGTCAAAGTTTAAGGCAATTGATTCTTTAGTTTTCCCAAGCTTAAAAAAATTTAGAAAATAGTCCCTCTTTAGATTACCCTCTCCCCTGAATTTTTCACTTTTACAAATATTTAACGTTAAGAAATAATGTTCAGTGCTCAGTTAAAAAAAATGCATTAAAAATGCAAGAAAAAAGACAACATTGCCCTTCCATCCAACAAAAATTCAATTTATCTTAAATTTATAAAAATTTGTATATGTGTTATAAACTATGTCAAAGTGTAAAAGCAATAATTCATTTTTACTAATTTTAACAAATTCCCATTAATTGTTTGTGCTAAAAATCATCTTTTTATAAGTTAAAAAATTTATTTTTTCATCAATTGGAAAATTGTGGTCTGACTTTTTTTTTTTTTTTTTTTTTTTTTTTTTTTTTAGATTTTATGAATCAGCGCATGAAATAACATCTGGATGTGAAGGAAACAAATTTCAAAATCAATAGTAGTTAAAAATTTTTGTACTGCGATTATCAAATCCTAGTATAAAAATTTATCTCTTGTTCTTTCCATGTCACATGGTTGACCTTGGAAAAATACTGTTCTGGAATTAATTACCAAAACAAAAACAAATAGGTGCGTTTTTAACGTGATTTATTTAATCTATTGATTTATGTTAGATACATAATAATTTTTATATCTATTTAAACTTTGGCAACAATTAGAAAAAAAACAACAAAACGTGAACTGATGATATTAAGTAAAATAATAGTTTTTTCCAAAATCTTATGATTTGTTATGTGACAAGAGGTATTCAGTTGTAAGTACACAAAATTTGAACTCTCTGACTTATATAGTTTTTGTGTACAGACTGTGATAGACAGACAGTGGTGCAGCCAAGGGGGTGGTTTTAGGGTTAAAACCCCTCCCAGAGCTGAGAAAGATTGCTATAATTGCTGCTTATATGAATGGAATCCAAACTTAATATTTAAATGTTTTGGCGCATTTTGGAATCCGCCACTTTATTGAATCAGATTTTATTTAATAAAGTGATTCAATTAAATGGCGGAAATTCTACTTAAAATTGTGAAAGTGCATATTACATGAATCAGTTAAGTAAAAATTGGTTATTTGAACTAAATTACTTTTCTTAAATGCTTCATGCTAAAAAAAAAAAAAAGATTTCCAGCCACACAGACGCTCTTTGAGTTTAAGTATTATACAGTAAATATTCTAATTAGTACTGATTCTATTAACCGGCGATTCAAATAACCGGCAATCAGTTTTATCAGAAACTCAAAAGCCCCCTTAGAACCGAATTCTGGCTGCGCCACTGTAGACAGACAGAGGACAGAGATGAATAGGGTTTCCACAGATGAACAAAACCCTAAAAAATAAAAAAGTATGTTTAAATTTATATTTTAATCTTAAATTAGTTGCCATTTAAGTATGTCCGGTTTAACCATGTTTTTTGCTTATCTGAGGTATCTGGGAACTTGTATAACCGCAATTATATACTGTATTTTTTTTTTTTTTTATTATTATTATAGGAAAGGGGGTAGTCACCACTCCATATCTTATTCACCTCCTTTCATATTCATCGCCTTCATTAGTTCTTTTTTTCTGTCGTAACTTGAAAAAATATAATCAATGTTGATTTCAGTCAATGTCAACGTCTATTGTTCCTTAATTGCTTATGCAGGCAATGCGACTTGCACGTAAAAAGCAATTGACTCTGACTGAAATCAATGCTGATTACATATATTTGGCTTACTAAAGAAAAAATGATCAAAATCACCACCTTCATTGCTAAAAAAAATAAGCAATTGGTTTTGAAATATTTTAAAATAAAAAAGAAATGCTTAGAAAAATTAAATTTTTTATACTTTAACAGAGTTGGACAAATTGTTAATTGCAATTATCCACAGTGTAATTACAATGTAATTGTATAATAATTGATTATAATTACACACATTAAACCACAGAGATTTCTTCAAAATGTAGAATGTGGGCAGAATTGAGTACAGTTTTGCAAAGAATTTTATGGCTTAATTTTTTTATTTATTTTTAAAAGTATATTTTTTTAATTCATTTAATTATTATTTTTTTTTACTATTAAATATTTGTTATTATTTTTTTTTAATTATATACCCATTAACCACCAAAACTATAAATGAGTTGATTTTTTTTACATAAATGATACTAGTTATTCATTTGAACATATATAACATAATTTTATAGTGAAAATAACAAAACTTACCTTACCTTAAGGCCCCACACTAGTCACTGAAAAAGACCCAAATGATAGTGTTAAATCTATGGGGCATTTTATCAAATATCTTGCTCAAATTTTAATATTTTTACATGGTTTTTTTTTTTTTTTTTTTTTTTTTTTTTTGCATAGGATAGCTGAGGACAAACTACAACAAAGCTAGTCTTTACTTTTTCAAGTTTGGTTTCATTTTTTTTTTAAATTACTTTAATTTTACTTTTATTTTAACTTATTCGACTTACCAAAGAAAAAAAGTCAAAATCACCACCTCTTTTGCTGAAAAAATAAGCAGTTGGTTTTGAAATAATTTAAAATAAAAAAGAAATGCTTATAAAAATTAAATTTTTAATATTATAACAGAGTTGAGCAAATTGTTAATTGCAATTAGCCGCAGTGTAAATACAATTTAATTGTATATAATTGATTATAGTTACACACATTAAACCACAGAGATTCCTTCAAATTGTGGAATGTGGGCAGAATTGAGCACAGTGCTGAAAAAAAAAAAAAAAAAATATGGCTTTTTTATTTATTATAAAAATATTTTTTTAATATATTTAATTATTATTATTTTTTTATTATTAAATGTTTGTTATCATTTTTTTTAATTGTAAACCCATTAACCACCAAAACTATAAATGAGTTAAAATATTTTTTACACAAATGATACTGGTTATTCATTTGAAAATATATAGTATATTATTTTATAGAGAAAATAACAAAACACCTTATCTTAAGGCACCACACTAGTAACTGAAAAAGACCTGGCTGATAGTGTTAAGTCTATGCTATGTTATTTTCAAATATCTTGCTTAAATTTTAATATTTTTACTTTTATTTTTATTTATTTATTTTATTTTATTTTATTTATTTATTTATTTATTTATTTATTTATTTTGCATAGGCTAGCTAAGGGCAATCTACAACCAGGCTAGTCTTTACTTTTTCAATTTTGGTTTCAGATTTTTAAAAAAAATTACTTTAACTTTTCAAATTAGTTACTGGTTCTGAAAAAAAAAACTATCATAATAAAAAAATATATATATAACCAAAATCGAAAAAGTAAAAACTAGCCCATTTGTAAATCATCTTCAGATATCCTATGCAAAATAAGACATCTAAAAACATTAAAATTTGAGCAAGATATTTGAAAAGAATGCCCCAATAGACTTAACATTATCATCCGGGTCTTTTTCTGGGACTAGTGTTGCGCCTTAAGAAGTATCGTGTGTTGTGTTCATGCAACGTCAGTGGAATAAAGGTACTGATATTAAGTGACTTCAACTAAACATATGCAGGTTTTCTTAGACTTCAGCACTGGAAATTTTTTTTAAATACTTAGTTACTCTTTACAAAGCAAACTTTCATATAAGAGGCAATGTATTTTTTATAAAAACTAGAATAATTTTCTTATACAAATTAATTATTATATGAAGAAAATATTTTCAAGCATAAAAAGATTTTCTACAATCATGATGTAGAGCAACATAACACATTTTTCATCAATAAACAGTCTGGCCTTTGGCATTGTTTACAATGCAGTCTCCTACTGTCTTCTGACTTGATAATTAAATGTCCTCATTCTCTATGTAGTGACCTTTGCATGCAGAGCTTATGAGATCTTCCAGTGGCTGATCTCTTTTTGACTAACACTTCACTTTAAAAAGGTGTTTCCAAAAGAGACAATGCAACTTCAAGTCTGAAATCTAAGAGAGACTTTTTATTTTCAGGACACAATCTTGATATTTTCCATGTATTTCTCAAAGTTACATCAACATAATTTGTGAATATTGGCCACCACCATTTTTTTCCACACATTCTTATTCTGTATTTTGCTACTAAATTGTTACATAAATCAACTCCTTCCATTTTGGTGTTGTATAGTAAAATAAAATGAAGTTACGGATGGTTTTTTTTTATCCTGCATTTTTTAATAATGGGAAACTTTTACAAGATAAATGTTTCCAAATGTTGAAGCAAGAGTCACCACTTAGTTGTTGTTCCATTTGATAACAAGTATTTTGCTTTTTTCTTTGTACTGGAAATCGTAATACCCTCTCTCTTCCTTTCAAACACATTTCACTGACTCCAGTGGATATGTTTGGATGTGGTTTTCTTGAATTGTACTTGTAGCAGTGTTTTTCTCTGCTACAAGTACTCTGTTAGTCACTGTTTTTCAGATGACAGAGAAGATCAAATGAGTTAAAAAAGTTATCAAAGTAAATTGTGTCGTTAACAAGATTTCCATTAACACTAAGCAAATTCATCACCAAGGCCAAAATCATCATGTTCTTATGATTTGGTTCTGTTGGCTTACCTGAATAAATACCAAAGTTGAATACGTATCCATCAGATGATGACAGAGGCCTTTATAACCAAATTGATTTGGTTTTCCTTTTAAAAACATCTTTGAAGTGTGCTTTCCTTGATAAGGAATCATTTGTTCATCAATGCTCAAGTCATGTGAGAATACAAAAAATTGTTGAAATTTTCTATTAAACAAATTTAAATAAGTCTCACTTTATATATTTATCAATGTTGTTGATTTTACTGTTATCAGCCAAATGTAAATTATGTTTCATGTTTCTGTACTCTGCAAATGTGACATCGATTCTCGCACAATAAGAACAGAGACATCCCTACAGAGAGACTAATACATTTCTTCCTGAGGTATAAAATGATATCCCATAAGTAACAATATTCGAATGAATCGTCTCATGTAATTTTCAGATGCTAAAAAACTTGGATGAATTATTTGCTGGGCAAACAATTTTGTCTGTTCATCAAGATGTGAAAAGACCTCTGATCCAAACAGAAGATCAAAAATATCTGCATTAGTTTTATCCTGTTATATATATATTATTTATCTTTTTCTTCATTTTTGGGGCTCAGTAATATTTAATAATTCTTATTTTATCACTTTTAAGTCTTCAGTTTCTTAGTTTTTTCACATGGCTTGTACTATTTTTAGAGTGCTTAAACTTCTTTTTTACATACAGTTCAATGTTGCCAGCAGTTTCATGTAATAAAATATCATTGTCATGATTTAATATACTGTCCTTTCTTCCTTCTTCATCACTAACTTCTGCTGAAATAACAATAATGTTAGCTTTGTTCACATCATCATTTTCAGAATGATCATAAAAAAAGTCTTTGAAGACCTTCCTCTAAAGTAAGATATCCACACTATTAAAATTTTGAAGCTTTTGTTGTATCATCACTCCACTGCTTTTATAGAATATTTCTGTTTTGACCAATGAGAATGCTCCATAATACAGTGAAGTAATCGTTTACTACAACAGCTGTGGTGTGATGATGCAGCAAAAGTTTCAAATCTTTAACAGTGTATGAGCACAGAATTAGAAAGGATTTTACTGAGTCGAATGATATGAGTAAATAAGGGGAACTGCTATTTTCCTGCTGATATTGCACAAATGCAACACCTATTTTCTTTTTCCTCCCCCACTCAAACAAAAGCAACTGATTCAAGGAATGTTCTAATGCAATTTGAACATGGCTAAAAATAGATCACCTCTATTAGCTTATGTTTCTTGATACATATTTTTTTCAGCAGAAATGAGTAAATGAAAGCTTGCTATCTAATGTAAAAAAACATTTGAATGAAATTTTTTTTCAGTTGAATTACTAATCATAATATTCTTTGTTTTAAAATTATCGCTAATATACAATTGAACTGATAGCTGATTTTTTGCATGTATTTATTTTGACTGTTGTGTCAACGCAACACCAGCAGTTAATGGGTTAGTAATAACAAAATTCTACCTGCTGTATCTAGGCAATACTTTTGAAAATCACATCTATTGAACATCTACTTAAGTATAAACAGATATATTAAAAAATGGAAGTTCACTGATACTGATTCATAAAAAGCTGCAATCTAAGAAAATCATGAACATCTTGGTATTATTACCAGGAATAACATGTCAGGAACTGAGAAAATAATTTACACTTCAAAACTAGGATATTTTAATCAATCTGTAAGTGAAAGAAAGATAATTTTAAAGAACTAAGGTTTAAAAAGAAAAACTTAAGAAATTAGTTAAACAATATTTATAGCACTAGAAATATTGATATCAGTAATGTGCAATAAAAATTAAGCACTTCATAATTTTTCTTTCTTTGGCATCAAATGGGGGGGAAGGAGGGGGAGGGAGATGTAGCACATTTGTTTTTTCAAAAATTTTCTATTTTAATTGCCAAATTGCATTTCAATAAAAATTTGTACAAGCACACACAAAAGTCAAGATTCAGCTGTTTAATATATAAGCATACAAGATAAGCAAAAATAAAAAAAATATACAAAAAAAAAAAAAAAAAAAAAAAATCTTTATATAACCATGCATAAAGAAACTTAAACATTAAATTTTGATTTATAGTTTTAGTTTTACTACAAAAGTTGTAGGAAGTACAAATGTAGATAAACGTTTAAAAATCAAATTTAGGCTTAAAGTATGTTTTGTTAAAAATGTAGTTATTTTTAATTTCAGATGGTATAATGTGATCTTCTCTGTGATTCTGCTTTACTTTGGGCTATTTAAAAAGTTAACAAAAAAAAATACTAAACTGTTTTGAGTGTTGTGTTTTATGTAAACCCAGCTTCATAAATTTCATTTACTATTGCAATAAGTAACAGAAAGTCAAAAGACATTTCAGTAAAGCTCAAATACGAAAACAGATGGCAGCACGAAAAACCCTAAATCGAACACAGAATTTTAATCGAAATATTTTTTAGTTTTCTCATAGCGTCATGTCGCCATTTTGTGCAAAGAAGCATAGTAATTTGTGGTTCGCCTTTAATGAATCTAAATTTCATATTATAATTCTTTCATATTTGTTTGGCAGTTAGATGTGATATAATGTGCAAAGAAAAGGTATAATTTCGATTATTTTATAATCAATATTAATGAGGAAATGATACATTAAAAAAATTAAATTCTTTATTTATCTTATTGCCTATTATATCAGAATTTACTTGGTGATTGGATAAACTACTTTCCTTTTTTTTTTTTTTTTTTTTTTTTTTTTTTTTGTTCTGTATAGATAAACTATTATGATATTTAAAAATGCAGCTATCCTCAGCTATAACAACCTTATTTAACCCCCCACCCCACCCCGAAGTGTTTGAGATTTTATGTTTTTAATGGTTAAAAAGTGCAATTTCAACAAAAGCTGACTCTATTAATGATGATAAAACAGACAGTTAAACTGGAGCAGTGGCGTAGCTAAGGAGGGGCAAGGGGGCGTCCGCCCCGGGCGCCGAGGCCTAGGGGCGCCAAATTGAGAGAAATTGTTATATATTTATATTGGGGTGATAACGCAAAATTTCTTGCTGACCCCGGGCGCCAAAAAACATAGCTACGCCACTGAACTGGAGATTCCTTCTGTCATTGTTGATTTCAGCAGGTGGCCCGAGGAGGGCATTCTCCCCTCCCAGAACAATGAGATGCACTCTGGAAGATTTGAGATTTTGTGTTTTCATTGGTGAGAAAAATGCATCTAACCAACCCACTCCCCGGAATGTACAATGTCCATCCCCAGAGTATCAGAAATCTCTCCCTAAGAAAGGTGTCTTAATTCAATACTGCTTCCTGCTTCAAGAATTTCCAAAGCAAAAATATACTGAACAATTGCAGGATTTTGTTGTAAAAAAAATGATCCAGAAGAATTTATAAAAAAATACTGACAGTGTAAAACTTCGCATTGAGAAACAAATAACATGTAATCGAAAGTAAAAACAAACTTTTATAACAGATTCATTTTCATAAGAATGTAATAAATTAGAAGATGAATAATGACACAATTTTATTTCAGTTTTATTGCTTAAAAAAAGTATGATAAATTTCTGATTAATCATCATATATTAGAGATTTTATGATACATAAAAAGTCAGTTGATGAAACAATAAGCATTTATTAGCAATTTTTGAATTTCTGAGGTTTTCTCAATAACATACACCTCCGAATAGCAGACAGTTTCCGTACCCCAGATGTGTCCATTATTTAGAGGTTTTACTGTACTTGGTTATCCCACAGACCAAACAAGTTGGAAATTGCGCGTGAAGCGTAGCAAATGAGGTGCGTTCGTACGATAACGAAATTTTAAAAATATTATTCTCATATATCAATCTCATAAAATTTTAAATAGTGAATTACAATTAAAACGCTCATCAAACAATGTTCTCCCTATACCATTATGTAATGGAATACTTTTGTGTGGCCTTGTAAATCAATAACAAATTTTCTTTGCACCACAAATTATGTAAAATATATATTCTAATATGTTATTTATTGTTGCATATAAATTTTATTAAGTTCGAATGAGTGTAACACCATTAAAATGCATTTGAAACATTTTTCCCCATTGACCGTAATGTAACGGAATACTTTTGATTGTCCCTGTAATTGATCTATGCATCCGATTTTCATAAAATTTGAAATAACTTGACAAAATTATGTAATAATTATGTATTTTAAATTTCAAATGTATAAAGTACATTTCAAACTTTTTCCCCCTTGACCGTAATGTAACGGAATATTTTTGATTGTTCCTGTAATTGATCTATACATCCGATTCTCATAAAATTTGAAATGACTCGAAAAAATTATGTAATAATTATGTATTTTAAATTTCAAACGTATAAAATACATTTGAAACTTTTTCCCCATTGACCATAATGTAATTGAATATTTTTGATTGCCCCTGTAATTGATCTATGCACCCGATTATCAAAAAATTTGAAATAACTCGACAAAATTATGTAATAATTATGTATTTTAAATTTCAACCAATTCGGTTGGGTAGTTTTTGCATTGTTATATGCGGACAGACGGACGGACTGAACGACCACTATAGGTGCTACGTATTTACATAATTACGAATGCACCTAAAAACTACCACTAAACTATAAGATTAAATGCTATTGATGGATTACTGTGAATGTCACATTCAATTACATTAAACATAATACACATGTTTAAAACGTCATTAAGTGGTTTTTATTCCACTTTTTGCTTGTATTTTTATTCATGTTTTACTAATTTGTTTGAACTCACGTTATTTAAAATAAAAATTATGTTGATATGTATAACTTGACAATTTGGTGATTTTTATAATTTGGTGAAAATGGTCAACAGGATAACCAAGTAGTACCCTAAATCCTTTATTCGTACAGTCAAAGTTCTATAATCCGCACACGCTGCAGCCAAATGCTGTGCGGATTGTGGAATTTTGTGGATTATAGAGTATTATGTATATTATATGCCATTTTATTATTCCTAGATGGCATTTTAATCCTTTAATCAGTATAATATGAAAAAATAAATATGAAATCTAATAATTAATTTAATATGCTATCTGAAAAAATGCCTTTTTAAAGTTATTTTTTAAAAAAATTTACATATAAGTGCTTTTAAATAAAAATAATTACTACATATGTTTCATAATGCTGTAATCCATTTTTTACTGTTAATAAAATAAGTGTTATATTAACAAAAAATAAATGTTTTATTATGATTTTTTAAAAATTTTTTTAATTTGTTTTAAAAATCATTTTTGGATAACAAATTTGTAAATTTTCTTTACTGTTTATTTCATTGTTTACATTCATAAAGTAACACGGGTTATAGAAAATTATGGGAATGCGGATTATCGATCTTTGACTGTACATTATTATCTTACTTTATTTAATCTCATTGAGATACATGTTTTTAAAATTGTTGTGTGGCTGGCATGATTTTTTTCAGAGATTTTTATAAACCTGATAATTACTTCAAATAGGGTAACCTTTTTTATGAGTGAAACATGGAAAAGACTTTGCTTGGAGGGAAATTCACTTTGTTTTTCTGCCTGATCAGATTTTTTTCCTTTGTTTTTTTACTGAATGCAAGAGCAAATTTTCGATAACATAAGAGCACAAATTTGATTTGAAATGGACTTTGAATGATCTTGAAAAAAAGCAAACCACATTGCTGTTACATTATTATGCAGTTGCAATCCTTGTTTTTTCTTTATTTCATTCAGATTGAAATATTTCATAAGCAGGTAGGTAAAGTACTGGAAGTATATTTGCAGATTTTATTATTATTATTGTTATTATTAATAATTATTATTTTATAATATTTCATTAAAAAATGTGACTTAGAATATAATTTTAAATCATTTTCATTTATTAGTGCAATGATATATGATAGTGTTTGTTAAAGTTTTATATATATATGTTACTGTTCAAATGTATAATCTATTTCATAAAATACTTAGTTATTTCATGAAAAACTAACCATTTCCGTTAAAGTATGTAAAATTATTAAATTTTATGATTTAAACTGGTTATTTTATAAAATAATAACTGTCTAACCATTAGAATATTAAAGACGGTGTCGATATGCATATTGAACTTACATTAATTTTTAAGCAGCATATTTATGTTAGTATTTCTCATTTGGGATTATTCACAAATACTTTTGTATTTCTTTTTTTAATGATTTCTAAAGGATTGAGAGATCATTCGGTAAATAAGAAACATTTTAAAGAAATAGTGGTTCAAATGCTTGTTAAATAAGCATGAAACTAAGGAAAATAATGCCATACTTACTTGTGAAAAATTATTAAATTCAATAGAAAAAGTAAATTATGCCAAAGCAGCACAGAAAAAATTCCATGTGACTATTGGTTAATCCAGAATTATGATATACTAGAGTTAAAAAATTTATTTGTGCTATTAACAGATGCAAAACCTGATGTCATATTTTATATCTCAATGGATATTCTGTTTGATATATTTTATATCACCTGAATATAGTGACAGAAATAATATGAATGTCAATACGGCAATATATGAATGGCAATCCTCAATAAATAATGAAAATAAAGGTATTTAATAAATTTCTAATTAATGTACTCTTGCATTATTAATTTGAAAAAAGTTAATAAAATGTTATTAAATTACATAATTATTCCTATCAGCATGTAATTTTTTTAATAATATTTAAAATTATTATTATATTTCTTTTGTATGCAGTATTTATATTTTGTGTTTGCAATATAATTTTTATAATATTTTTTAAATGGCTTACATTTTTTTACCAATTATACAAAGTAATCTGATAATTATGTAAATATTATAAAAATTCAAACATAACTGTTCTCGCATTGCATTCTGTTATCTTGAACCAATGAACCAATGCAGATGTCTTCTGGAATTCCTACGAGAGTCGCAATGCTCTCGTTTACTTCCCATCGATGGTGATCAGTCGAATTGTCTTGATGCGTAGATCTTGAGCATATTGGTGGAATTTGCATACAAACTCCATAGCATTGGGTTGGTCGAAGCAAACAGAGGGTAACGGAAAAATAGAAAGGGGCCCCCAGAGCCAGTTAAATATATGGAATTTAAATATATATATAAATTAAATAAAACAATAATGAATTAAAAAAAAAAAAAAAAAAAAAAAAAAAGAATAAATAGCAGTAAAAAACAATACAATAGGATTTTTTTTTTTTTTTTCTTTAAATAATTTTTTTTTTTTTTTTTTTTTTTTTATAAGAAAAAGTAGATTAAATCCGATGCCAAATGTATAGGCAGGAACAATGTCAGAAATACTAATTAAAATAAAAACAGAGAAAAAATAAGAGAATAGATATTAAATAAAGGATAAATACAAACATAAAGAAATAAAATTTAGAATAACCACAACAATACATTTAAGGTGGTTCTTGCCGTCTTCGTTTAGAAGGTGGAGCAAAACCATCATCTCGACTTAGGATGACAAGCGGTCTTTTTTTACCATTTGAGTCATTAATATTGTATGGTTTTATTGACCGCAACGCATTGTTGGGTATAAGAAAACGATCTCTATGGAAATTTTGAGCAAGTTTTTTAATAACTTGAGAAATTGGCCGAATTTTGAGATCTTTATGAATGACATCATTCCGGACGAACGTAGTTGCATTTACAATCTGCCTTAAAATAGTATTTTGCATGATTTGAAGTTTTCGTAGTTGAGTTTCGCATACAGATCCCCAAACAATTGACCCATAAGTCATGGTAGATCTGATAAAGGCTTTATAAAGCAGTAACTTGTTTGGAATTGACAGACAGCTATGTCTAGCTAATAAAGAATTGAGGGAGGACTTGGCAACAGTAGTTTTAGAGCGTATGTCACAAATCTGCCGTGCCCAGTTTAATTTGGAGTCTAGGTAAATTCCCAGATATTTATAATTGTTGACCCAGGGTATATCTTCATCATTAAGAGTAAGATTAATGTCAGGGGTGATAGGAGTTTTTGAGAAAATCATGGCAGCACTTTTAGAAGCATTTACTTTAATACGCCAATTTCTCAGCCAAACAGAAAGAATATGGAGGTAGGATTGGAGTTGTTCAATCACAATGTGTAGTGATATGTTTCTGAAAAGTATGGCCGTGTCATCCGCATATAATGCTAAGAGGATGCGGGGAATCTGAGGTATATCATTAATGTAGATGTTGAAGAGCCAGGTGCTTAATAATCCCCCTTGGGGAACTCCTGCCTCGATTATGTGAAAAGAAGAGATAGAATGGTTTACTCTAACAGAAAATGATCTATTTTTAAGATAATTATATATAATGAGAATAAGTTGAGGGTTTATATTAAGTCGAATGAGTTTATAGATTAGAGCTTCATGCCAAACTCTATCAAAGGCTTTAGCAATGTCTATGAATACAACACCAGTATTTTGTCTGTTTAGAAAACCCTCGTGAATGAGTTCAGTTACCCTCCAAAGCTGGTGTTGCGTAGAGAGTTTGGGTTGAAATCCAAACTGCTCTGGAATAATTATTGAATTAGTGGTAATGAACTCCTTCAGACGGTTAGCTAGTATGTATTCATAGACTTTTGAGATACAGGAAAGTAATGAAATAGGTCGAAAGCTAGAGGGAGCATGGCGGTCCTGCCCAGGTTTTGGGATTGGTACAACCAGTGCTCGCTTCCAGCAGTCGGGAAACATGCAGAGGTTAAGCATAGTATTTATGAGAAAGGTTAGAAAAAATATAAAGTTTAAAGGGAGGTACATAAGCATGCTTGTAGAAATGCAATCGAGACCAGGTGATTTTTTTTTTTAAGATTCCCGATATAGGCTACAACCTCAGATGGGGTTGCAGGTGTGAGAGTATTATTATGGTTTGTGTTTAGAAACTCTTCAACATTGGAATTGACAATCCTAGTCATGCTAGGATTGATGACATCGTGATTTAGAGTAAACTGATTTCTAAGACTGTCAGCAATGAGCTCAGCCTTGTCAATGTTGCTATAGGCCATTCCATTGGGGCCGTTAAGGCGATTTTCTAAATTGTGTTCGATTCGCCACCTTGGCGAAAATCGTCGGCGAAAGTGCTTGGCGAGAGTGCTAAAGCAATAGGGTTATACAAATTCACTCGCGCAACTTATGTCGCGCATGCGAAGCTCGACGAGGTTTGTTTACACCACAAAATACCTGTAGATGTATAGTATAAATATTAAAAATATGTTTATTTGAATGATTTACTTGTAGTATATGAAATATTTTTTTTCTATTATGCATAAACCAAGGAAATGTCATAATTTAGTTAGCAGTTATTTTTAGTTTTGTAATTTTAATTTATGTAGTTGCCTTGTGCTTCGTGAAACAGAGCGATTGCTTATGTAAGATTTTTTCAATATTAAAGAAAGTGCGGACATTTTAAAATTCAATTTATGAAATAATTGGCCAGCTGGGGACACTTTTGAAGCAGCAAGTGAAATTTCTTCTTCTGCTTTGAAGGTGTATACTTGCTAGCCAAACACTAAATAATCTGCTGTAAAATTTAATTTAATGGAACCACTATGAAAATAGAGCAGTTTCAAGTTTGGTAAGCATAGCGTTTTCTTCCTATTTATGTTGATTTTTATTCCAAATACCTGTGTATTATTTTTCTAGTGCATATTTAATAACATTAAACTGTGATTTATGTATTTCAAATTCAAATCCCTGCATTCATCAAAATAAAAATAATTTAAATCTGTATTATTAATGAACGATTTTCAAATTGATTAATATTAATACCCTATTTAATGTTTTAAACTTTGAACATGTATTCAACGGTTCTTAAATCCTGATATATATCACATGCATCAACATCAGTGAAATAAAATGTATTTGTTAAGGTGTTTCTGTATATTTACATGTTTGGATTATTTTAAATTATAGAAATCTAAAATAAAAATATCTAACTTGACAAGGTTCTTCCTAAAGCTTTTCACTTACACTAGTTATTGCAATCTATGAATTTATGACAATACATTATAATATATGAGAATCAAATTATTTCTTATAATGCTATATTTATAAAATAAATGATTTTTTAATGTTTGTTTTTTAGTTTTTTTCATGTTCGATTGAAGAATGGATTTTGCATAGTTTCACTATAAAATAAAAAATATTGCGGTTTTCCTTGAGAATTAAAAAATATTACTGCAAGCATCCCATACTTGTGAAAGAAAGAAATTAAGAGGGCGAAATTTTACAGACTATTTTAAATCTTTTCTAGAAATTAAAAAAAAAAAAAATACACCTATGCACTTCAGAACACACACTGTATAAAGAAAGTTGTAACAGCCTTAGGAGCCTTGTAGAAATGAAACCTGTCTAGAATTAATCTTGTTGCGATTTTTTTTTTCTTCTGTGGATTCTATATGTCAATTAGCAATACTATATGTTCCAGTATACTGAATAATGTATAATATTAGTACATGAAATCTTGAATTATTTTTATTTATTTTTTACTGTTATATGAGCTTCTAAGATAAAATATAATCCAAAGGTAGTTTGCATTTATATTATAGGTGTAGATTCTCAAAATATAGATGGAGCCAATGGCTCCTAAACCTAAAGAATCCAGTGGTCACATTGTATAATCAGAGTTTCCCCCAGGTTTAAAAAAGGGCAGGGTGCTACTGTTCTGAAAAGGGCACTTTTTATGTTTTTCAGGGCACTTTTTACATTTTTAAGGTCACTTTTATAGAGTTGAATCTAGCTGTTCAAAAAGTCATGAAAAAAAAATTCATCAAAAAGTTGAAAAAAGAAAAAAAAAAAGGTACATTTTGCTAAACGATCGCAATGAAACGAAAATATTGTTAAAAGACTGCAAAAAAAAGGGCCAATTTTGTTAAAAGATCGCAAAAAACATCTGATTTTGTTAAAAGATCGCAAATAACGGCATATTTTGCTAAAAAAAATAACGAAAAAAAGACAAATTTTACTAAGTGATTGCAAAAACAGCAGTTTTTGTTAAATAATCGCAAAAACGGCATATTTTGCTAAAAAAATCGCACAAAACGACAAATCTTGTGAAAATATCGCAAAAAAACGGAACTTTCTACAGAATTTTCTGTTTAATTGCGATTTTTGGATGAAATTTGCAGTTTTTTTCACAAAACTTTTGACGAAATCTGTCGTTTTATCGCTATTTTTTGATGAAAGTTGCCGTTTATTGCAACTCATTTGACAAAATTTTCCGTTTCATAGTGATTTTTGGAAAAAATTTGTTGTTTTTCCATGATCTTTTGAGGAAATCTTTCGTTTTGTGAAATTTTGTGACGAAATTATCCATTTTTTTGCGAATTTTGCCGGAAGATAGTCGTTATTTCACGATTTTTTAACGAAACTTGCTGTTTTTTTAGCAATTTTTTGACGAAATCACCCGTTCCACGGGATGCGTATGAGGCTATTTTTTGCGTTCTGTCGCTGACTTTTTGTGTAATTTACGTGCTATAGTGTGTTCGAATCATCGCTAGAGGGCTGCGTTTTTTCAAATATGGGCCAAGAAGGGCACTATTTTTTTTTGAATGAATGACAAGAGGAGTGCTTGTTTTTGGATGAGGGGCAAGAAGGGCGCTATTTTTTAAACTCTAAAGGGCAGGAGGGGCGGAGCACCTCCCCTGAAACCCTCTGGGGGAAACTCTGGTATAATAAACACATAAAAATAATAATTGTTTACATGAGAAAAAATATAAGCAAATAACTCAGAAATTCTAACAGGGCTTGAATTTCAAGGCAGGATGAAGGGACTCACACCCAAAATTTTGAAATCCCGCCTAAAAGAATAGTCTAGTTCACAAATGCATGTCTACGATGAATCTGTACCTATGATGTATATATGTAAATATGTATATATATATGTGAATTATATATACTTATACAATATTTTTATTACAAAGTATAATTTTAAACAGGAAACACTTTATTTGATAGGTTTGTTTAACTTTTTGATAGCAATATTATTAAGATATATAAGTTTTTTGAAAGATATTAGAGAAATTAGTAAAATCCTTCAAAATATAAATTGTTTAAAGAATTTACATATTATGAACATTAAATTATTTTTCAAGAAAAGACATTTGCATTTTTTTAATAAGCATTTTTTATATATTTTTTTTCATTTTTTAATCTTCTGAATATTTGAGTTTGATTTTTTTTTCTCTCTAAACATCCATAGTTTGAAACCATTTTATATTATTCAATATTTCATCAATAGATGGTGCTGGTGCCTATATCATTGTTATGTTAAAGCAGCACCAGGGGGCGCTGTTTACACATTGTTTATGTTTATTGTTTGCTGTTTCTTGTTTGTTTAATAGTCATAAGGATTTTTTATTGCTAAAGAATTATTGATGTTATATTAATATTTAATTTCATTTTTATTCATATAATAATATTTATTTTCATTTTTATTTAATTTTTTTTTATCAGTGTTTAAACTTTTTCACAGGTAGTAAGTATCATGGGAATTGTATTCAGATTGTCCCTACCTAATTTTTATTTACTTTTCAATTTTTGCTATATATAAACATCTATAAAATTTAGAGTAATCGAAATCTCAAAAATTATATTCTTTACTTGAAGTCTTTTTTGAAACTTTTCATAAATTTTCTTTGTAATAAGTATAGTTTGGAATAAAAAGTGGTTTGATATCACATGGTTTTTGTTATGTGTGTATTCATATTCCTTTATGAAGTTCCACTTTCTCCCATCTTTTATTAATTCCTAACCCTATATTTAATAACATCTTTTAAATTTTCTTCCCCCCCCCCCAGAGTTATTTATGAATTTGTTTATTTATTTACTGTGCAATAAAAGTAAACAAATCAAGGTTGGCATGTTTTATGAGTGATGCTGGATTTTAATAGATTTTAACTATGAGTTTTCCTCTCTCAAAAAATCTGTCTGTTCAAAACCTTATAAAATGTCATTTCTAGATGAAAATTATTTTCATGTATGAGAATTTTAATTCCATAAAATTGTAAATTAGTATAAGTGGTAGTAGTTTCTCAATTTCCTTTATATCTAGAAATTTTAAATTTCCATAACTATTTCAAGATTATACTGAAAAGGATAGCTTCTAGAAATATAGATGTCAGAGCATTTCCATTCAAAAGTTCATATATAAAATATTGCTTATGATAACATGAACAGATAAAAGGTAATCATATTTTGTTCTGTTTTTTCTCTTTAATGATATTGTTGAACTATTTTCTTTTATAATTTATTAAATTCTGGATCTGGTATGATTCTACCTCCAGTTTTGTACATATAGTTTTTGGTGCCTTGGAATTTTATGAAAAATGGTTTATGCAATTAGGGCTTCAGAAAGTGCAATTTTTTTTCTAATGATATAATAAATGACTATGAGAAGAAACCTTGTGAGGTTTGTTTATATTTATATATACAGTTATTTATATATATGTATATATTATTGCTTTTTACATACTATTTACTTCTGTTTTTATATAAAAACTGACTTCTTTATATTATATAATTTATAAATAACATACAATCTCGATCCATCATTTTTTAAGCATTAAAAAAAAAAAAAAATCTTGATGCATACGGATTAACTTCAAAATATGAAAAAGCACAATGTTTATGCATTAAAAAACGCATTGCAATGTATACAATATACTGTTAAATACTAATTTGTTGCTTACTAAACAGTAAAAGAAATAAATTGAAGTTATAGAAAGTTGATATTTATTTTGAAAAATCAATAATATTGTTTGGATTTTTGTAAATTTTTTTTTTTAATCAGAAAAATTCTTTTTAAGACATACAACATTTTTCGGTAGCTTTCATTACAAAAAGTAGAAAGCTACCTATTGCAGCCGTCCAGAGGAAAGCACTTCCAGAAAATTTTGGTATATTTTCACCGATCATGACGACCCCCAGACACCAAAACCACCCTCCGTTCAAATGTTGACATATATATATATATATACCGTAATTTAGTGAATAAACGCCGCGGCGTTTACGATTTTAAAAGTTGAAATTTTCATATATGCAGCGTTTATATCAGGGCGGCTAAGTTAATAAAATGTTATTAAATTACATAATTATTCCTATCAGCATGTAATTTTTTTAATAATATTTAAAATTATTATTATATTTCTTTTGTATGCAGTATTTATATTTTGTGTTTGCAATATAATTTTTATAATATTTTTTAAATGGCTTACATTTTTTTACCAATTATACAAAGTAATCTGATAATTATGTAAATATTATAAAAATTCAAACATAACTGTTCTCGCATTGCATTCTGTTATCTTGAACCAATGAACCAATGCAGATGTCTTCTGGAATTCCTACGAGAGTCGCAATGCTCTCGTTTACTTCCCATCGATGGTGATCAGTCGAATTGTCTTGATGCGTAGATCTTGAGCATATTGGTGGAATTTGCATACAAACTCCATAGCATTGGGTTGGTCGAAGCAAACAGAGGGTAACGGAAAAATAGAAAGGGGCCCCCAGAGCCAGTTAAATATATGGAATTTAAATATATATATAAATTAAATAAAACAATAATGAATTTAAAAAAAAAAAAAAAAAAAAAAAAAAGAATAAATAGCAGTAAAAAACAATACAATAGGATTTTTTTTTTTTCTTTAAATAATTTTTTTTTTTTTTTTTTATAAGAAAAAGTAGATTAAATCCGATGCCAAATGTATAGGCAGGAACAATGTCAGAAATACTAATTAAAATAAAAACAGAGAAAAAATAAGAGAATAGATATTAAATAAAGGATAAATACAAACATAAAGAAATAAAATTTAGAATAACCACAACAATACATTTAAGGTGGTTCTTGCCGTCTTCGTTTAGAAGGTGGAGCAAAACCATCATCTCGACTTAGGATGACAAGCGGTCTTTTTTTACCATTTGAGTCATTAATATTGTATGGTTTTATTGACCGCAACGCATTGTTGGGTATAAGAAAACGATCTCTATGGAAATTTTGAGCAAGTTTTTTAATAACTTGAGAAATTGGCCGAATTTTGAGATCTTTATGAATGACATCATTCCGGACGAACGTAGTTGCATTTACAATCTGCCTTAAAATAGTATTTTGCATGATTTGAAGTTTTCGTAGTTGAGTTTCGCATACAGATCCCCAAACAATTGACCCATAAGTCATGGTAGATCTGATAAAGGCTTTATAAAGCAGTAACTTGTTTGGAATTGACAGACAGCTATGTCTAGCTAATAAAGAATTGAGGGAGGACTTGGCAACAGTAGTTTTAGAGCGTATGTCACAAATCTGCCGTGCCCAGTTTAATTTGGAGTCTAGGTAAATTCCCAGATATTTATAATTGTTGACCCAGGGTATATCTTCATCATTAAGAGTAAGATTAATGTCAGGGGTGATAGGAGTTTTTGAGAAAATCATGGCAGCACTTTTAGAAGCATTTACTTTAATACGCCAATTTCTCAGCCAAACAGAAAGAATATGGAGGTAGGATTGGAGTTGTTCAATCACAATGTGTAGTGATATGTTTCTGAAAAGTATGGCCGTGTCATCCGCATATAATGCTAAGAGGATGCGGGGAATCTGAGGTATATCATTAATGTAGATGTTGAAGAGCCAGGTGCTTAATAATCCCCCTTGGGGAACTCCTGCCTCGATTATGTGAAAAGAAGAGATAGAATGGTTTACTCTAACAGAAAATGATCTATTTTTAAGATAATTATATATAATGAGAATAAGTTGAGGGTTTATATTAAGTCGAATGAGTTTATAGATTAGAGCTTCATGCCAAACTCTATCAAAGGCTTTAGCAATGTCTATGAATACAACACCAGTATTTTGTCTGTTTAGAAAACCCTCGTGAATGAGTTCAGTTACCCTCCAAAGCTGGTGTTGCGTAGAGAGTTTGGGTTGAAATCCAAACTGCTCTGGAATAATTATTGAATTAGTGGTAATGAACTCCTTCAGACGGTTAGCTAGTATGTATTCATAGACTTTTGAGATACAGGAAAGTAATGAAATAGGTCGAAAGCTAGAGGGAGCATGGCGGTCCTGCCCAGGTTTTGGGATTGGTACAACCAGTGCTCGCTTCCAGCAGTCGGGAAACATGCAGAGGTTAAGCATAGTATTTATGAGAAAGGTTAGAAAAAATATAAAGTTTAAAGGGAGGTACATAAGCATGCTTGTAGAAATGCAATCGAGACCAGGTGATTTTTTTTTTTTAAGATTCCCGATATAGGCTACAACCTCAGATGGGGTTGCAGGTGTGAGAGTATTATTATGGTTTGTGTTTAGAAACTCTTCAACATTGGAATTGACAATCCTAGTCATGCTAGGATTGATGACATCGTGATTTAGAGTAAACTGATTTCTAAGACTGTCAGCAATGAGCTCAGCCTTGTCAATGTTGCTATAGGCCATTCCATTGGGGCCGTTAAGGCGATTTTCTAAATTGTGTTCGATTCGCCACCTTGGCGAAAATCGTCGGCGAAAGTGCTTGGCGAGAGTGCTAAAGCAATAGGGTTATACAAATTCACTCGCGCAACTTATGTCGCGCATGCGAAGCTCGACGAGGTTTGTTTACACCACAAAATACCTGTAGATGTATAGTATAAATATTAAAAATATGTTTATTTGAATGATTTACTTGTAGTATATGAAATATTTTTTTTCTATTATGCATAAACCAAGGAAATGTCATAATTTAGTTAGCAGTTATTTTTAGTTTTGTAATTTTAATTTATGTAGTTGCCTTGTGCTTCGTGAAACAAAGCGATTGCTTATGTAAGATTTTTTCAATATTAAAGAAAGTGCGGACATTTTAAAATTCAATTTATGAAATAATTGGCCAGCTGGGGACACTTTTGAAGCAGCAAGTGAAATTTCTTCTTCTGCTTTGAAGGTGTATACTTGCTAGCCAAACACTAAATAATCTGCTGTAAAATTTAATTTAATGGAACCACTATGAAAATAGAGCAGTTTCAAGTTTGGTAAGCATAGCTTTTTCTTCCTATTTATGTTGATTTTTATTCCAAATACCTGTGTATTATTTTTCTAGTGCATATTTAATAACATTAAACTGTGATTTATGTATTTCAAATTCAAATCCCTGCATTCATCAAAATAAAAATAATTTAAATCTGTATTATTAATGAACGATTTTCAAATTGATTAATATTAATACCCTATTTAATGTTTTAAATTTTGAACATGTATTCAACGGTTCTTAAATCCTGATATATATCACATGCATCAACATCAGTGAAATAAAATGTATTTGTTAAGGTGTTTCTGTATATTTACATGTTTGGATTATTTTAAATTATAGAAATCTAAAATAAAAATATCTAACTTGACAAGGTTCTTCCTAAAGCTTTTCACTTACACTAGTTATTGCAATCTATGAATTTATGACAATACATTATAATATATGAGAATCAAATTATTTCTTATAATGCTATATTTATAAAATAAATGATTTTTTAATGTTTGTTTTTTAGTTTTTTTCATGTTCGATTGAAGAATGGATTTTGCATAGTTTCACTATAAAATAAAAAATATTGCGGTTTTCCTTGAGAATTAAAAAATATTACTGCAAGCATCCCATACTTGTGAAAGAAAGAAATTAAGAGGGCGAAATTTTACAGACTATTTTAAATCTTTTCTAGAAATTAAAAAAAAAAAAAATACACCTATGCACTTCAGAACACACACTGTATAAAGAAAGTTGTAACAGCCTTAGGAGCCTTGTAGAAATGAAACCTGTCTAGAATTAATCTTGTTGCGATTTTTTTTTCTTCTGTGGATTCTATATGTCAATTAGCAATACTATATGTTCCAGTATACTGAATAATGTATAATATTAGTACATGAAATCTTGAATTATTTTTATTTATTTTTTACTGTTATATGAGCATCTAAGATAAAATATAATCCAAAGGTAGTTTGCATTTATATTATAGGTGTAGATTCTCAAAATATAGATGGAGCCAATGGCTCCTAAACCTAAAGAATCCAGTGGTCACATTGTATAATCAGAGTTTCCCCCAGGTTTAAAAAAGGGCAGGGTGCTACTGTTCTGAAAAGGGCACTTTTTATGTTTTTCAGGGCACTTTTTACATCTTTAAGGTCACTTTTATAGAGTTGAATCTAGCTGTTCAAAAAGTCATGAAAAAAAAATTCATCAAAAAGTTGAAAAAAGAAAAAAAAAAGGTACATTTTGCTAAACGATCGCAATGAAACGAAAATATTGTTAAAAGACTGCAAAAAAAAGGGCCAATTTTGTTAAAAGATCGCAAAAAACATCTGATTTTGTTAAAAGATCGCAAATAACGGCATATTTTGCTAAAAAAAATAACGAAAAAAAGACAAATTTTACTAAGTGATTGCAAAAACAGCAGTTTTTGTTAAATAATCGCAAAAACGGCATATTTTGCTAAAAAAATCGCACAAAACGACAAATCTTGTGAAAATATCGCAAAAAAACGGAACTTTCTACAGAATTTTCTGTTTAATTGCGATTTTTGGATGAAATTTGCAGTTTTTTTCACAAAACTTTTGACGAAATCTGTCGTTTTATCGCTATTTTTTGATGAAAGTTGCCGTTTATTGCAACTCATTTGACAAAATTTTCCGTTTCATAGTGATTTTTGGAAAAAATTTGTTGTTTTTCCATGATCTTTTGAGGAAATCTTTCGTTTTGTGAAATTTTGTGACGAAATTATCCATTTTTTTGCGAATTTTGCCGGAAGATAGTCGTTATTTCACGATTTTTTAACGAAACTTGCTGTTTTTTTAGCAATTTTTTGACGAAATTACCCGTTCCACGGGATGCGTATGAGGCTATTTTTTGCGTTCTGTCGCTGACTTTTTGTGTAATTTACGTGCTATAGTGTGTTCGAATCATCGCTAGAGGGCTGCGTTTTTTCAAATATGGGCCAAGAAGGGCACTATTTTTTTTGAATGAATGACAATAGGAGTGCTTGTTTTTGGATGAGGGGCAAGAAGGGCGCTATTTTTTAAACTCTAAAGGGCAGGAGGGGCGGAGCACCTCCCCTGAAACCCTCTGGGGGAAACTCTGGTATAATAAACACATAAAAATAATAATTGTTTACATGAGAAAAAATATAAGCAAATAACTCAGAAATTCTAACAGGGCTTGAATTTCAAGGCAGGATGAAGGGACTCACACCCAAAATTTTGAAATCCCGCCTAAAAGAATAGTCTAGTTCACAAATGCATGTCTACGATGAATCTGTACCTATGATGTATATATGTAAATATGTATATATATATGTGAATTATATATACTTATACAATATTTTTATTACAAAGTATAATTTTAAACAGGAAACACTTTATTTGATAGGTTTGTTTAACTTTTTGATAGCAATATTATTAAGATATATAAGTTTTTTGAAAGATATTAGAGAAATTAGTAAAATCCTTCAAAATATAAATTGTTTAAAGAATTTACATATTATGAACATTAAATTATTTTTCAAGAAAAGACATTTGCATTTTTTTAATAAGCATTTTTTATATATTTTTTTTCATTTTTTAATCTTCTGAATATTTGAGTTTGATTTTTTTTTCTCTCTAAACATCCATAGTTTGAAACCATTTTATATTATTCAATATTTCATCAATAGATGGTGCTGGTGCCTATATCATTGTTATGTTAAAGCAGCACCAGGGGGCGCTGTTTACACATTGTTTATGTTTATTGTTTGCTGTTTCTTGTTTGTTTAATAGTCATAAGGATTTTTTATTGCTAAAGAATTATTGATGTTATATTAATATTTAATTTCATTTTTATTCATATAATAATATTTATTTTCATTTTTATTTAATTTTTTTTTATCAGTGTTTAAACTTTTTCACAGGTAGTAAGTATCATGGGAATTGTATTCAGATTGTCCCTACCTAATTTTTATTTACTTTTCAATTTTTGCTATATATAAACATCTATAAAATTTAGAGTAATCGAAATCTCAAAAATTATATTCTTTACTTGAAGTCTTTTTTGAAACTTTTCATAAATTTTCTTTGTAATAAGTATAGTTTGGAATAAAAAGTGGTTTGATATCACATGGTTTTTGTTATGTGTGTATTCATATTCCTTTATGAAGTTCCACTTTCTCCCATCTTTTATTAATTCCTAACCCTATATTTAATAACATCTTTTAAATTTTCTTCCCCCTCCCCCAGAGTTATTTATGAATTTGTTTATTTATTTACTGTGCAATAAAAGTAAACAAATCAAGGTTGGCATGTTTTATGAGTGATGCTGGATTTTAATAGATTTTAACTATGAGTTTTCCTCTCTCAAAAAATCTGTCTGTTCAAAACCTTATAAAATGTCATTTCTAGATGAAAATTATTTTCATGTATGAGAATTTTAATTCCATAAAATTGTAAATTAGTATAAGTGGTAGTAGTTTCTCAATTTCCTTTATATCTAGAAATTTTAAATTTCCATAACTATTTCAAGATTATACTGAAAAGGATAGCTTCTAGAAATATAGATGTCAGAGCATTTCCATTCAAAAGTTCATATATTGAATATTTCTTATGATAACATGAACAGATAAAAGGTAATCATATTTTGTTCTGTTTTTTCTCTTTAATGATATTGTTGAACTATTTTCTTTTATAATTTATTAAATTCTGGATCTGGTATGATTCTACCTCCAGTTTTGTACATATAGTTTTTGGTGCCTTGGAATTTTATGAAAAATGGTTTATGCAATTAGGGCTTCAGAAAGTGCAATTTTTTTTTCTAATGATATAATAAATGACTATGAGAAGAAACCTTGTGAGGTTTGTTTATATTTATATATACAGTTATTTATATATATGTATATATTATTGCTTTTTACATACTATTTACTTCTGTTTTTATATAAAAACTGACTTCTTTATATTATATAATTTATAAATAACATACAATCTCGATCCATCATTTTTTAAGCATTAAAAAAAAAAAAAATCTTGATGCATACGGATTAACTTCAAAATATGAAAAAGCACAATGTTTATGCATTAAAAAACGCATTGCAATGTATACAATATACTGTTAAATACTAATTTGTTGCTTACTAAACAGTAAAAGAAATAAATTGAAGTTATAGAAAGTTGATATTTATTTTGAAAAATCAATAATATTGTTTGGATTTTTGTAAATTTTTTTTTTTAATCAGAAAAATTCTTTTTAAGACATACAACATTTTTCGGTAGCTTTCATTACAAAAAGTAGAAAGCTACCTATTGCAGCCGTCCAGAGGAAAGCACTTCCAGAAAATTTTGGTATATTTTCACCGATCATGACGACCCCCAGACACCAAAACCACCCTCCGTTCAAATGTTGACATATATATATATATATACCGTAATTTAGTGAATAAACGCCGCGGCGTTTACGATTTTAAAAGTTGAAATTTTCATATATGCAGCGTTTATATCAGGGCGGCTAAGTTAATAAAATGTTATTAAATTACATAATTATTCCTATCAGCATGTAATTTTTTTAATAATATTTAAAATTATTATTATATTTCTTTTGTATGCAGTATTTATATTTTGTGTTTGCAATATAATTTTTATAATATTTTTTAAATGGCTTACATTTTTTTACCAATTATACAAAGTAATCTGATAATTATGTAAATATTATAAAAATTCAAACATAACTGTTCTCGCATTGCATTCTGTTATCTTGAACCAATGAACCAATGCAGATGTCTTCTGGAATTCCTACGAGAGTCGCAATGCTCTCGTTTACTTCCCATCGATGGTGATCAGTCGAATTGTCTTGATGCGTAGATCTTGAGCATATTGGTGGAATTTGCATACAAACTCCATAGCATTGGGTTGGTCGAAGCAAACAGAGGGTAACGGAAAAATAGAAAGGGGCCCCCAGAGCCAGTTAAATATATGGAATTTAAATATATATATAAATTAAATAAAACAATAATGAATTTAAAAAAAAAAAAAAAAAAAAAAAAAAAAAAAAGAATAAATAGCAGTAAAAAACAATACAATAGGATTTTTTTTTTTCTTTAAATAATTTTTTTTTTTTTTTTATAAGAAAAAGTAGATTAAATCCGATGCCAAATGTATAGGCAGGAACAATGTCAGAAATACTAATTAAAATAAAAACAGAGAAAAAATAAGAGAATAGATATTAAATAAAGGATAAATACAAACATAAAGAAATAAAATTTAGAATAACCACAACAATACATTTAAGGTGGTTCTTGCCGTCTTCGTTTAGAAGGTGGAGCAAAACCATCATCTCGACTTAGGATGACAAGCGGTCTTTTTTTACCATTTGAGTCATTAATATTGTATGGTTTTATTGACCGCAACGCATTGTTGGGTATAAGAAAACGATCTCTATGGAAATTTTGAGCAAGTTTTTTAATAACTTGAGAAATTGGCCGAATTTTGAGATCTTTATGAATGACATCATTCCGGACGAACGTAGTTGCATTTACAATCTGCCTTAAAATAGTATTTTGCATGATTTGAAGTTTTCGTAGTTGAGTTTCGCATACAGATCCCCAAACAATTGACCCATAAGTCATGGTAGATCTGATAAAGGCTTTATAAAGCAGTAACTTGTTTGGAATTGACAGACAGCTATGTCTAGCTAATAAAGAATTGAGGGAGGACTTGGCAACAGTAGTTTTAGAGCGTATGTCACAAATCTGCCGTGCCCAGTTTAATTTGGAGTCTAGGTAAATTCCCAGATATTTATAATTGTTGACCCAGGGTATATCTTCATCATTAAGAGTAAGATTAATGTCAGGGGTGATAGGAGTTTTTGAGAAAATCATGGCAGCACTTTTAGAAGCATTTACTTTAATACGCCAATTTCTCAGCCAAACAGAAAGAATATGGAGGTAGGATTGGAGTTGTTCAATCACAATGTGTAGTGATATGTTTCTGAAAAGTATGGCCGTGTCATCCGCATATAATGCTAAGAGGATGCGGGGAATCTGAGGTATATCATTAATGTAGATGTTGAAGAGCCAGGTGCTTAATAATCCCCCTTGGGGAACTCCTGCCTCGATTATGTGAAAAGAAGAGATAGAATGGTTTACTCTAACAGAAAATGATCTATTTTTAAGATAATTATATATAATGAGAATAAGTTGAGGGTTTATATTAAGTCGAATGAGTTTATAGATTAGAGCTTCATGCCAAACTCTATCAAAGGCTTTAGCAATGTCTATGAATACAACACCAGTATTTTGTCTGTTTAGAAAACCCTCGTGAATGAGTTCAGTTACCCTCCAAAGCTGGTGTTGCGTAGAGAGTTTGGGTTGAAATCCAAACTGCTCTGGAATAATTATTGAATTAGTGGTAATGAACTCCTTCAGACGGTTAGCTAGTATGTATTCATAGACTTTTGAGATACAGGAAAGTAATGAAATAGGTCGAAAGCTAGAGGGAGCATGGCGGTCCTGCCCAGGTTTTGGGATTGGTACAACCAGTGCTCGCTTCCAGCAGACAGGAAACATGCAGAGGTTAAGCATAGTATTTATGAGAAAGGTTAGAAAAAATATAAAGTTTAAAGGGAGGTACATAAGCATGCTTGTAGAAATGCAATCGAGACCAGGTGATTTTTTTTTTTTAAGATTCCCGATATAGGCTACAACCTCAGATGGGGTTGCAGGTGTGAGAGTATTATTATGGTTTGTGTTTAGAAACTCTTCAACATTGGAATTGACAATCCTAGTCATGCTAGGATTGATGACATCGTGATTTAGAGTAAACTGATTTCTAAGACTGTCAGCAATGAGCTCAGCCTTGTCAATGTTGCTATAGGCCATTCCATTGGGGCCGTTAAGGCGATTTTCTAAATTGTGTTCGATTCGCCACCTTGGCGAAAATCGTCGGCGAAAGTGCTTGGCGAGAGTGCTAAAGCAATAGGGTTATACAAATTCACTCGCGCAACTTATGTCGCGCATGCGAAGCTCGACGAGGTTTGTTTACACCACAAAATACCTGTAGATGTATAGTATAAATATTAAAAATATGTTTATTTGAATGATTTACTTGTAGTATATGAAATATTTTTTTTCTATTATGCATAAACCAAGGAAATGTCATAATTTAGTTAGCAGTTATTTTTAGTTTTGTAATTTTAATTTATGTAGTTGCCTTGTGCTTCGTGAAACAGAGCGATTGCTTATGTAAGATTTTTTCAATATTAAAGAAAGTGCGGACATTTTAAAATTCAATTTATGAAATAATTGGCCAGCTGGGGACACTTTTGAAGCAGCAAGTGAAATTTCTTCTTCTGCTTTGAAGGTGTATACTTGCTAGCCAAACACTAAATAATCTGCTGTAAAATTTAATTTAATGGAACCACTATGAAAATAGAGCAGTTTCAAGTTTGGTAAGCATAGCTTTTTCTTCCTATTTATGTTGATTTTTATTCCAAATACCTGTGTATTATTTTTCTAGTGCATATTTAATAACATTAAACTGTGATTTATGTATTTCAAATTCAAATCCCTGCATTCATCAAAATAAAAATAATTTAAATCTGTATTATTAATGAACGATTTTCAAATTGATTAATATTAATACCCTATTTAATGTTTTAAACTTTGAACATGTATTCAACGGTTCTTAAATCCTGATATATATCACATGCATCAACATCAGTGAAATAAAATGTATTTGTTAAGGTGTTTCTGTATATTTACATGTTTGGATTATTTTAAATTATAGAAATCTAAAATAAAAATATCTAACTTGACAAGGTTCTTCCTAAAGCTTTTCACTTACACTAGTTATTGCAATCTATGAATTTATGACAATACATTATAATATATGAGAATCAAATTATTTCTTATAATGCTATATTTATAAAATAAATGATTTTTTAATGTTTGTTTTTTAGTTTTTTTCATGTTCGATTGAAGAATGGATTTTGCATAGTTTCACTATAAAATAAAAAATATTGCGGTTTTCCTTGAGAATTAAAAAATATTACTGCAAGCATCCCATACTTGTGAAAGAAAGAAATTAAGAGGGCGAAATTTTACAGACTATTTTAAATCTTTTCTAGAAATTAAAAAAAAAAAAAATACACCTATGCACTTCAGAACACACACTGTATAAAGAAAGTTGTAACAGCCTTAGGAGCCTTGTAGAAATGAAACCTGTCTAGAATTAATCTTGTTGCGATTTTTTTTTCTTCTGTGGATTCTATATGTCAATTAGCAATACTATATGTTCCAGTATACTGAATAATGTATAATATTAGTACATGAAATCTTGAATTATTTTTATTTATTTTTTACTGTTATATGAGCTTCTAAGATAAAATATAATCCAAAGGTAGTTTGCATTTATATTATAGGTGTAGATTCTCAAAATATAGATGGAGCCAATGGCTCCTAAACCTAAAGAATCCAGTGGTCACATTGTATAATCAGAGTTTCCCCCAGGTTTAAAAAAGGGCAGGGTGCTACTGTTCTGAAAAGGGCACTTTTTATGTTTTTCAGGGCACTTTTTACATTTTTAAGGTCACTTTTATAGAGTTGAATCTAGCTGTTCAAAAAGTCATGAAAAAAAAATTCATCAAAAAGTTGAAAAAAGAAAAAAAAAAAGGTACATTTTGCTAAACGATCGCAATGAAACGAAAATATTGTTAAAAGACTGCAAAAAAAAGGGCCAATTTTGTTAAAAGATCGCAAAAAACATCTGATTTTGTTAAAAGATCGCAAATAACGGCATATTTTGCTAAAAAAAATAACGAAAAAAAGACAAATTTTACTAAGTGATTGCAAAAACAGCAGTTTTTGTTAAATAATCGCAAAAACGGCATATTTTGCTAAAAAAATCGCACAAAACGACAAATCTTGTGAAAATATCGCAAAAAAACGGAACTTTCTACAGAATTTTCTGTTTAATTGCGATTTTTGGATGAAATTTGCAGTTTTTTTCACAAAACTTTTGACGAAATCTGTCGTTTTATCGCTATTTTTTGATGAAAGTTGCCGTTTATTGCAACTCATTTGACAAAATTTTCCGTTTCATAGTGATTTTTGGAAAAAATTTGTTGTTTTTCCATGATCTTTTGAGGAAATCTTTCGTTTTGTGAAATTTTGTGACGAAATTATCCATTTTTTTGCGAATTTTGCCGGAAGATAGTCGTTATTTCACGATTTTTTAACGAAACTTGCTGTTTTTTTAGCAATTTTTTGACGAAATTACCCGTTCCACGGGATGCGTATGAGGCTATTTTTTGCGTTCTGTCGCTGACTTTTTGTGTAATTTACGTGCTATAGTGTGTTCGAATCATCGCTAGAGGGCTGCGTTTTTTCAAATATGGGCCAAGAAGGGCACTATTTTTTTTTGAATGAATGACAAGAGGAGTGCTTGTTTTTGGATGAGGGGCAAGAAGGGCGCTATTTTTTAAACTCTAAAGGGCAGGAGGGGCGGAGCACCTCCCCTGAAACCCTCTGGGGGAAACTCTGGTATAATAAACACATAAAAATAATAATTGTTTACATGAGAAAAAATATAAGCAAATAACTCAGAAATTCTAACAGGGCTTGAATTTCAAGGCAGGATGAAGGGACTCACACCCAAAATTTTGAAATCCCGCCTAAAAGAATAGTCTAGTTCACAAATGCATGTCTACGATGAATCTGTACCTATGATGTATATATGTAAATATGTATATATATATGTGAATTATATATACTTATACAATATTTTTATTACAAAGTATAATTTTAAACAGGAAACACTTTATTTGATAGGTTTGTTTAACTTTTTGATAGCAATATTATTAAGATATATAAGTTTTTTGAAAGATATTAGAGAAATTAGTAAAATCCTTCAAAATATAAATTGTTTAAAGAATTTACATATTATGAACATTAAATTATTTTTCAAGAAAAGACATTTGCATTTTTTTAATAAGCATTTTTTATATATTTTTTTTCATTTTTTAATCTTCTGAATATTTGAGTTTGATTTTTTTTTCTCTCTAAACATCCATAGTTTGAAACCATTTTATATTATTCAATATTTCATCAATAGATGGTGCTGGTGCCTATATCATTGTTATGTTAAAGCAGCACCAGGGGGCGCTGTTTACACATTGTTTATGTTTATTGTTTGCTGTTTCTTGTTTGTTTAATAGTCATAAGGATTTTTTATTGCTAAAGAATTATTGATGTTATATTAATATTTAATTTCATTTTTATTCATATAATAATATTTATTTTCATTTTTATTTAATTTTTTTTATCAGTGTTTAAACTTTTTCACAGGTAGTAAGTATCATGGGAATTGTATTCAGATTGTCCCTACCTAATTTTTATTTACTTTTCAATTTTTGCTATATATAAACATCTATAAAATTTAGAGTAATCGAAATCTCAAAAATTATATTCTTTACTTGAAGTCTTTTTTGAAACTTTTCATAAATTTTCTTTGTAATAAGTATAGTTTGGAATAAAAAGTGGTTTGATATCACATGGTTTTTGTTATGTGTGTATTCATATTCCTTTATGAAGTTTCCACTTTCTCCCATCTTTTATTAATTCCTAACCCTATATTTAATAACATCTTTTAAATTTTCTTCCCCCCCCCCAGAGTTATTTATGAATTTGTTTATTTATTTACTGTGCAATAAAAGTAAACAAATCAAGGTTGGCATGTTTTATGAGTGATGCTGGATTTTAATAGATTTTAACTATGAGTTTTCCTCTCTCAAAAAATCTGTCTGTTCAAAACCTTATAAAATGTCATTTCTAGATGAAAATTATTTTCATGTATGAGAATTTTAATTCCATAAAATTGTAAATTAGTATAAGTGGTAGTAGTTTCTCAATTTCCTTTATATCTAGAAATTTTAAATTTCCATAACTATTTCAAGATTATACTGAAAAGGATAGCTTCTAGAAATATAGATGTCAGAGCATTTCCATTCAAAAGTTCATATATTGAATATTTCTTATGATAACATGAACAGATAAAAGGTAATCATATTTTGTTCTGTTTTTTCTCTTTAATGATATTGTTGAACTATTTTCTTTTATAATTTATTAAATTCTGGATCTGGTATGATTCTACCTCCAGTTTTGTACATATAGTTTTTGGTGCCTTGGAATTTTATGAAAAATGGTTTATGCAATTAGGGCTTCAGAAAGTGCAATTTTTTTTTCTAATGATATAATAAATGACTATGAGAAGAAACCTTGTGAGGTTTGTTTATATTTATATATACAGTTATTTATATATATGTATATATTATTGCTTTTTACATACTATTTACTTCTGTTTTTATATAAAAACTGACTTCTTTATATTATATAATTTATAAATAACATACAATCTCGATCCATCATTTTTTAAGCATTAAAAAAAAAAAAAAAATCTTGATGCATACGGATTAACTTCAAAATATGAAAAAGCACAATGTTTATGCATTAAAAAACGCATTGCAATGTATACAATATACTGTTAAATACTAATTTGTTGCTTACTAAACAGTAAAAGAAATAAATTGAAGTTATAGAAAGTTGATATTTATTTTGAAAAATCAATAATATTGTTTGGATTTTTGTAAATTTTTTTTTTTAATCAGAAAAATTCTTTTTAAGACATACAACATTTTTCGGTAGCTTTCATTACAAAAAGTAGAAAGCTACCTATTGCAGCCGTCCAGAGGAAAGCACTTCCAGAAAATTTTGGTATATTTTCACCGATCATGACGACCCCCAGACACCAAAACCACCCTCCGTTCAAATGTTGACATATATATATATATATACCGTAATTTAGTGAATAAACGCCGCGGCGTTTACGATTTTAAAAGTTGAAATTTTCATATATGCAGCGTTTATATCAGGGCGGCTAAGTTAATAAAATGTTATTAAATTACATAATTATTCCTATCAGCATGTAATTTTTTTAATAATATTTAAAATTATTATTATATTTCTTTTGTATGCAGTATTTATATTTTGTGTTTGCAATATAATTTTTATAATATTTTTTAAATGGCTTACATTTTTTTACCAATTATACAAAGTAATCTGATAATTATGTAAATATTATAAAAATTCAAACATAACTGTTCTCGCATTGCATTCTGTTATCTTGAACCAATGAACCAATGCAGATGTCTTCTGGAATTCCTACGAGAGTCGCAATGCTCTCGTTTACTTCCCATCGATGGTGATCAGTCGAATTGTCTTGATGCGTAGATCTTGAGCATATTGGTGGAATTTGCATACAAACTCCATAGCATTGGGTTGGTCGAAGCAAACAGAGGGTAACGGAAAAATAGAAAGGGGCCCCCAGAGCCAGTTAAATATATGGAATTTAAATATATATATAAATTAAATAAAACAATAATGAATTTAAAAAAAAAAAAAAAAAAAAAAGAATAAATAGCAGTAAAAAACAATACAATAGGATTTTTTTTTTCTTTAAATAATTTTTTTTTTTTTTATAAGAAAAAGTAGATTAAATCCGATGCCAAATGTATAGGCAGGAACAATGTCAGAAATACTAATTAAAATAAAAACAGAGAAAAAATAAGAGAATAGATATTAATTAAAGGATAAATACAAACATAAAGAAATAAAATTTAGAATAACCACAACAATACATTTAAGGTGGTTCTTGCCGTCTTCGTTTAGAAGGTGGAGCAAAACCATCATCTCGACTTAGGATGACAAGCGGTCTTTTTTTACCATTTGAGTCATTAATATTGTATGGCTTTATTGACCGCAACGCATTGTTGGGTATAAGAAAACGATCTCTATGGAAATTTTGAGCAAGTTTTTTAATAACTTGAGAAATTGGCCGAATTTTGAGATCTTTATGAATGACATCATTCCGGACGAACGTAGTTGCATTTACAATCTGCCTTAAAATAGTATTTTGCATGATTTGAAGTTTTCGTAGTTGAGTTTCGCATACAGATCCCCAAACAATTGACCCATAAGTCATGGTAGATCTGATAAAGGCTTTATAAAGCAGTAACTTGTTTGGAATTGACAGACAGCTATGTCTAGCTAATAAAGAATTGAGGGAGGACTTGGCAACAGTAGTTTTAGAGCGTATGTCACAAATCTGCCGTGCCCAGTTTAATTTGGAGTCTAGGTAAATTCCCAGATATTTATAATTGTTGACCCAGGGTATATCTTCATCATTAAGAGTAAGATTAATGTCAGGGGTGATAGGAGTTTTTGAGAAAATCATGGCAGCACTTTTAGAAGCATTTACTTTAATACGCCAATTTCTCAGCCAAACAGAAAGAATATGGAGGTAGGATTGGAGTTGTTCAATCACAATGTGTAGTGATATGTTTCTGAAAAGTATGGCCGTGTCATCCGCATATAATGCTAAGAGGATGCGGGGAATCTGAGGTATATCATTAATGTAGATGTTGAAGAGCCAGGTGCTTAATAATCCCCCTTGGGGAACTCCTGCCTCGATTATGTGAAAAGAAGAGATAGAATGGTTTACTCTAACAGAAAATGATCTATTTTTAAGATAATTATATATAATGAGAATAAGTTGAGGGTTTATATTAAGTCGAATGAGTTTATAGATTAGAGCTTCATGCCAAACTCTATCAAAGGCTTTAGCAATGTCTATGAATACAACACCAGTATTTTGTCTGTTTAGAAAACCCTCGTGAATGAGTTCAGTTACCCTCCAAAGCTGGTGTTGCGTAGAGAGTTTGGGTTGAAATCCAAACTGCTCTGGAATAATTATTGAATTAGTGGTAATGAACTCCTTCAGACGGTTAGCTAGTATGTATTCATAGACTTTTGAGATACAGGAAAGTAATGAAATAGGTCGAAAGCTAGAGGGAGCATGGCGGTCCTGCCCAGGTTTTGGGATTGGTACAACCAGTGCTCGCTTCCAGCAGTCGGGAAACATGCAGAGGTTAAGCATAGTATTTATGAGAAAGGTTAGAAAAAATATAAAGTTTAAAGGGAGGTACATAAGCATGCTTGTAGAAATGCAATCGAGACCAGGTGATTTTTTTTTTTTAAGATTCCCGATATAGGCTACAACCTCAGATGGGGTTGCAGGTGTGAGAGTATTATTATGGTTTGTGTTTAGAAACTCTTCAACATTGGAATTGACAATCCTAGTCATGCTAGGATTGATGACATCGTGATTTAGAGTAAACTGATTTCTAAGACTGTCAGCAATGAGCTCAGCCTTGTCAATGTTGCTATAGGCCATTCCATTGGGGCCGTTAAGGGCTGGGATGTGTGATCGTGTCCTACGGATGCGGGCCGTTGCCGACCAAATTGTGTTGTCAGAAGTCGATAAGGACTCAACATAGGTGTTCCAGCGTGAAATACTAAACTCCTTGATTGCAGCACTAATCTGGTGATTCATGCGATTAAGCTGGAGCTTAAGAAGGGGGTCCCTAGACGTCTGCCAGTCCTGTCTTAAATGATTTCTGTCTCTTTTCAAGTTCCTGATGTGCTCAGGTAGTCGAAAGGAATCAACTACTTTCTGCCGAGGCTTCGCAACTTCTCTAAATGCATTTTGGAGGGTTTCTCCAAATGCGTGAATTGAAGTTGTTACATCATTAGCAGTGTGGATCTCAGTGGATGGTGGCTCAGTATTCGAAAGAATATGAGCAAAGTTATCCCAATTGACTGAAAAGGCTTGAGGGATATCAAGATGGTAATTACCCACGTCGAATCTGAGCACAACTGGTAAATGATCAGAAGACAATTCATTCACAGCTTGAATAGTGTGCGGGAAGGGAAGATTGCGGGTGATAGCAAAATCAATAATAGAATGGGAATCATGGCGGGTGGACTCTGTGGGTGCAATAATTTGTGCATGATTTTGATCTGTCCACCTACGAAGTTTAATACCAGAAGCAGAGGAGCGTCTAGAGCCCCAGGAGAAATGGTGAGCATTAAAATCACCCGCAATTAAAAAATTTGAAAAAGGGCGAGTGAGATTTGAGAGATCTTTTTGTAGCAGACGTTGATTCCTAGAAGGAGGGTTATAAATGGCTGCAATCAGAAGATGGGGAATGGAGGGAAAATTTAAGACAATAGGAGTGGCTTCAATGCAATCAAATTGGGGAATTTTAGCAAGAGTAGCATTGAGCCCTGACTTAACATACACAGCAGTGCCACCATAGACACGGTTGCCAGTTTGAGGTCTATCTACATGGAATAACTCAAAGTTGGCGACCTTCGTACAGTAACCCTGGGAAAAGTGAGTCTCTGAGACTAAAATGATATCCAAGTTACTAGCATATATAAAGTCTTTGAACTCATTGGCCTTATATCTGAGTCCGTTGGCATTCCATAAGCCAACATTTAAAAACCTCAAGTCACTTATAGCTGGGAAAGTGCCAGATGGGGGGGAGGATCGAAAAAAGGAGAAAAGCGACAGAAAGTACAAGCTAAATATCAGTACTAGGCAAACTGCTATATATTATATATATTCTGTCTATTTCCGTAGGTGCGGTACGGAGGGCTGGTAGACATTTTTTGAAGGTGTTTAAGACAACCTCTTTTCCAAAAGTTTTCTCAAATTTGAGAAGCTGGTTTAAGAAATCGGCGTCCGAAACTGCACCAATTTTGGGGGCCGATGTGATTTTGTCATTCGCAGAAGGAATGAGAGGGTTTTTTGCGACTACGCCAGCCGCAGCACTTGCAAAAGAGACTGCATGATCTACTTTCTTTGAGGGAAAAGATGATGCATTTTTAGAATTTATATTTTTGCTTACAGATTTATCAATTTTGTTGTTTTGATTGCCTGGGAACTTAGGGCACAGTCTGTAGTTCGCGGGATGGGGACCCGAACAATTCGTACACTTGCAAGGATCTTCGTATTTTTTCATGCATGCTTCAGATTTGTGTGCACCAGCACATTTTACACATGATGATTCTAGATGGCACACAGCGGCCGAGTGAAAGAATCCTTGGCAATTGTGGCATTGTATTGGGCCCTTGCGACCCCGGTACTTTTCAAACTGTACCTGAAGTCCCATAATTTCAGAAATTTGGAAAAGGGAATCAGTCTTTACCTCCTGTCGTGGCATTTGAATGAGGAATAGGGGGAGTGGAACACGATTTTTTGTGTTTCCACGATACATCTGCGTGATGGTAATGTTTTTAAAACCTTCACATTCTAGGGCTTTTAGAATAAGGGAGGGGTAAGCATTTGCAGGAAGTCCTCTTAAAACGAATTTTAAATTTCTCTCATTTTCTAATAAGAAACTCCTATAATGTATCTTTTCCCTCGTTAAAACCTGTTGTACCTTTCGGTACTCAATTTCAGATTCAACAGAGACACGTATTGAATTTTTGTTCAATTTGGAACGGATAGATGGCGCCTCCTGCTTAAGAGTTATTAAGAGACAATTCCACTGCTTTATTGGCTCTATAAAGAAGGGAGGGATTTTTTGTTTTTTATTTTTAGAATCAGCATCATTGCTGGAGCCGGAAACTTTTGGATAAGATTTCTTTTTTTGTTGGACAGTTGTCCATTCTTCAGAATCATGTTCGTCGTCGTGACGACGCTTTCCAGAATTGGAAGCAGAATCGACTTGCATTAGCAAATCCTCACTGGAATTTGGCTCATTTGAAATGGGGGGAAGGGGGATATCAACAGGAAATTCAGTGTACAATGAAGATCCACTCACCCTCATGTTTGCTTCTAATTCGTCTTCCAAATTCTTTAGGCGGTTGGTTAGGATCTCCTTATTGTCAATCAATTCTTTCGATTTACTGGGATCGGTGTTCAGTTTCAGTCGACGATTCAATACCTCCATATCAAGTCCCACATATTGGTATGCGGTCCTATAATACTCAAGCAAAATGTTCTTGGCCTTGTTGTCCAAATTATCGAACGTGTTTTCTTTCGTAATTATGGATTTTCTCAGCGCTTTTGCATCAGAGAACATGTCATCCGGAAACCAGTTGAAGTGCGAAAATGCCATGGTTCGTTATCCGTCAAATAATGAGAAAAAAGCACCAGAAAATAGCGGCCGAAGCGGCTCAGATCTAACGGCTGTGGAATAATATTCTTATAAGAACTTTTAATTCACTAATCACCATTAAAAATAATTAAGAAAACTCTTTTTTATGGAGCTCTCAAAATGGCGACCTGACGCTCCAAAATGTCAATAGACGCCATTCTGTTATCTTGTGTTATTTTTAGCTAATATAAAAATAATATTAAATTACATATTCAGTTTTTATGTATTATTTACTAAATCATTTACTAATTATTTGAAATGTAATTTTCAAATTGCTTTATCTATTTACCATAAGTTAATTTATTAAAAAGAAATGATTTTTTAAATGTTAAATTGTTTATTTTAAATTTTAATGGTTAGGCAATTGTTATTATATAAAGTACTGTATTTGCTCGTGTATAATGCACACTTTTTTTCCAAAAAATTAGGGCAAAACTCCTAGGTGCACCTTATATATGGAATAATTTTTTACTGTTGGATGCGGTCGAACGATATACATATGAAACAATAAATTATTCAAAGACGATATTAAAACTTGGAAAATGTTACTTAATTGAAGTATTACTGCGTATTTATTTCATTACTTGCAGTTTTTTATACAAAAGAGCTAATGACATTATCTAAATGCTAATTAGCAATTCTCTTTACTGTCTGTCACTCATTCCTATTTCCCGTCATTCTCTTACAACCTGAAGACTAAAAATGCATTTTCATCTTGTTTTCTGGTCTGGTGTGATGTTTGTTTCGACTTTTTTTTACTGAAACTCGTTTGATCATTCTTCATTAGCGTATCAAATTTATGGTGTGTGTTAAATACGAGATTTTAAGAAATCATCATTTTTACTTGTAAAGTAGGGGTGCGACCTATACACGAGTAAATATTGTAATTAAGTCATAGAATCCAATAACTTTATACACATTAATGGACTTGGCTAGTTATTTCAGGATATAACTAGGGATTTTATGAAATAACTGCATTATACACTTTAATGGAACTAATGAAAATCATTGATTATATTTGCCTTTATAGCATTTACTGAAACATTAAAACTTTAATCAATTACTTTTTTTGCATACATCTTTTTATTATTTATCTAATAATTTTTTTACTAAGTTAAATTTAAATGAAAGCATCATTTTTTTAATTAGAGCCTCACATTAGGAACCGCTACTCTTGAGAATAACAATACTTTTACAATGTACAATGCATTTTAAACATCAGAATTCAATTTTATAACTCTAAAGTTTTGTGAATTATACAAAATTGTTTATTACAGACATGGTCTGATTTTAACCAAATTATAGGGGGCGAATGTTGTCAATTTATCAAATTTTTCACTATTACTTTTTTTAAATAATAGTGAAATAGGGGACTCTGTGCCTATGAGCTATGCTCGTTATACCGTGTTGAAGCACCACAAACTCTAAAAGCATGCTAGTTTGATTGGCTTTTAAAAGTTTATGAAACATTCCATTATGCATAAATATATTTTGTGAATGGCAATCTCCCTGTAAACAAGTTTTTCCTCCATTTCTCTTTCATTGGGATATTTTAGTACCAAATCAGCTTCTGTTAAACTTCTACAGGCTATTTACATGTTTCATTAAACAAAATCAGTTAAACAGTGAAATAAACAGTCTTTTCCTTTTAATATTTTTTGAACCGCAGTATAAGAAAAACTTTTAAGTAAGCATTAAAAATTTATTCTTTAGATCTGATGTAATTTTCACTAAATTTTACTTTCTTTTTTTAATATTCAAGTGAAATTTTTTTGTTGTTTCAAAAAAAAAAATTATTTGTGCCATCTTATAATTTACAACAATAGTTAAAATGACCAGATAAAAATATGAAGAAAATGTCTCGTCTAAATGTATTTTTTTTTAATTTTAACTGTTTTTGCATAATTTTTAACTGTCATTTTAAATATGACATAATTTCTTTTACTTTCTACTTTTCACGCATATTAATGAGTTTATTTACGATAATTCAAAAGTTTTCTTTGCTTTTGATATTCACTTGAAGATACTTAGAAAGAAAGAAAGGAAATATTTTTATTTCTGCTGCCTTAGACTTGGAAATAATAGTAAAAATGATCATTTAGAAATTTCAAACGTCTCACATAAAAATATTTTAAAATTTGATTGTTTGTAATTTCTTTCAAATGGGAATTAAATAGTTACAAATAAGTAGCGGGAAAATAATGAAAATTACGTCAAAAACTAATTTTTGCATGTGACTCTTAACATTAAATTTCATTCATTCAATTTGCACATGTTTCCGTATTGTAAAATGATATACACATTTTAACAGACTCATTATTTTAATATTTTCTTTCTTTTTTAATATTCACATCAAAATATATTTTTATGATGTAATTTTTAATATTTTCTAGCTATTAAATTGTAATTATTTAATTTTCATTTGAAAGTACTTTTTTTTTGTTTGTGATAGTTGTGTGTAACTAATTTTTTAATTTGTAGGAAATATTATTACTTGGTCACTAGGCAATAATTTAAAATAATAACTTTTTCGAAGATATGTAAAAAAAAAAGTCTCTCAAAATGCTAAAAATTTGAATTTAAAATACAAATAAATCCTCAAAAATGAGTCAAATTAAAAAAAATGAATAAATACTATCTGCACACCTAGAAGTTCTAATGTATAAAACGATCTAAAAATGTTTAAGTTTCTATGTATAACTTTTCTTATACAGGGTAAGTCATAAATATCGAAAACAATAGGCTATTTCCTTAAATATTGTCCATAGGCCTATGCTTCCAGTTGAAAAAATTCATAAAAAATAGATGAAAATATGATGGAATATGTTGCAACTCCATGGGGAGGGGAGCTATTTTAAAAAATACGAAAATTAAATTTTTATACGGCCCTCTTAGGATAAAAATTCCATTTATAAAAACTTTTCAAATCCAGTCCTGAATTAGACACAAAAATTGCATCTTCATATCTGTTAAACTCGCTGAGTTATAACCGTTTAAATAATTCATCAGGTTTTAAGGGATCAGACACAATTTGAAATGCACACAGTTCAAGAAACAATGTTTAACAGTTCTAGGAAACATGAAAATAAAAATCTTTTAAGTGAGAATTTAATTTTTTTTTCTTTTTTTGTGATGTTTAGTCGTAAAGTTTGCTAACAAAATCACATCCTAAAATTTCTCATCAAATTTATAAAAATTTCAAATGATTTGTATTGTTTTAAATGGGATAATTTAAAATCGTTATAACTCTGAATATTATTCATTGGATTTCATTTTTTTTCATTTAAATAAAGAGGAAAGTCTAATTTTAGTTTTGTTCCAGGTTTTTTTTAATATTAATTTTAAATCTATTACAAACATCTATTTAAAAAATGATGTAACATATCTTTAGAAAAGTCATATTTTCAAAAGCAAATATTTTTTTCAAATGTGCCGAAACAAAATTATCGTATAAAAAGGCATGTTCCAAGTTTGCACATTCATTCTTTGACGATTTTTTATTTTAATAATTTAAAAACAAAAAATGGTAATAATGGTGGTGGTGGTGGGGGGGGGGCATCATGCATAAAAACACATTAAAAGTGTTAAAAAAGTTCAAATACTAATGAACTATTTGAGTGCTTTTTAAAAATTTGAAAAGTAACTTTTTTCTGTAGTTCAAACTTCGAATTTAGTTTGACTTTTGCTTTTTCCAACTCTTTTTTGCTTTGTTTAAGCATTGTTATTTTAAACAGTGCTTTTTCTAACATGCGGATTAAGAGCTTTTTCATAATTTTAGCACTCACAACTTAAGGTTTTTTTACCGTCCCGGAGATGCTGTCAATAAATTGTATACTGCTCCCACGCTGGGAGTTCCATGGCTGGATCAGGACCCAGACGTTACTTTTTTTCTGATGAATCGCTTGGCCGGGCCTAATGTATTTGTTTATACCATACCAGGACTGCTTCCTTCTTCTTAGGTCTGCACGAGATGAAATTTTCAATTCCGAGTTCTACGCAACCCATACTGATTGATCTAATATGCATAAAATAAATAAAATTTCGATCACTCAAAACTTTTTTGAAAAACGCATAGATTTTAAAATTGTCTTTATTTTACAAAAAAAAAAAAAAAAACTTTTAAAATTTATTTTTTTAAAACTCGTATATTCAAAGTCAAAAAAATTAAATGCGATGAAACCAGTGAAAAAAAAACCTGCCTATGACGAAATACTGTCTTAAAAGCAAAATGTGCTGATCCATGCAAAATGAATGTAATAACACCTGAAAAGAAAAATACATTTACACCGCCAAAGCTAGGAAATTGTCTATAACATATTTTTTTCTTTCCTATGTGATTCCGTCTTAAAAGGTTTCACTGTATAGCATTTTTGAAAGTCTCTTATACATGGAATATGAATTAACGGTATTAAAGTATGAATGAAACATTTACGTATAAATAGAAATTCATTGATAAAATAAATGTATTATAGCCTTTGATGATTATGTAAGAATATAAAGTATAAATATGAAAGACTAAAAGATATAATAAGTACTTTTGGGTAAAACTCCTCCATGTGACACAATTTTTAACCATATCGAAGTAAAAACGCATGTAGAAATTCACGACTGAGCCGGACGAAGGTTTAAACTTTTTTCCAAACTGTCTCGAGTTATGATTTTAAGACCTCTAGTTCAGATGTCACTAGCATATTTTCATACAAATTTAGCGTAAAATCTATACGCTGCTATTTTATGTCCAAAGAAAAAGCACTATCTTAAATCGATTTTGATTAAATGATTCTTTGTGCATGTTCCCTATCTAGTGTTGAAATTGAGACAAGAAATCACCTGTTAGAGGCAAGGAAAATTGGCCTCAGTAAGTCAGGACTTTTTGAGGATTTTGGTTTTTAATTTCTCAGTGGAATTTGTAGATATGAAGATGAATTTTTAAGCTATTGCATAGCTTTTATCGCGGGCTTTGAGCGCGGCGACCGAATGTAGAAATTCCGTAACGAGAAAAATATAGAAATTCTGTCACGAAAAAAAACCTAACACTCGGCTAACGTCGTTTCAGTTCGGCAGACTTCGGCATGGTATCCTTCGGTAGACTTCGACAGATATTGACGCCGTATTTTTCAGATATTTAGAGCATATCAAGTCTCAAACTTATATTTCTTATTTCAGTTACTATAAATCTATAGTTTCAATAATAAAAATTCCTGATAGAATGTGTATAGAAAAGAATCGTCTTAAGATAAAACAAGGTAGGATAATGTAGCTTTTGGTGATTGGAGACCCGCCCAATGGTGAGGATCGAAAAATTTAAAATGCTTATAACTCGCGATCTAATTTTCGTTGCGCGGCCAAATTTTGTTTGTTAATTTATTATGAGACAGTGTTAATTTTTGGTGACAGGAGACCCCCCCCCCATTGTGAGGGTCGAAAAATTTAAAGTGCTCATAACTCGCGATCTAATTTTCGTAGCGCTGCCAAATTTTGTTTGGTAATTTATTATGACACAGTGTTACTTTTGGTGACAGGTGACCCCCCCCCCCCACGTTGAGGGTCGAAAATTTTAAAATGCTTATAACTCGCGATCTAATTTTCGTAGCGCGGCTAAATTTTGTTTGGTGATTTATTATGAAACAGTGTTAATTTTTGGTGACAGGAGATCCCCACGGTGAGGGTCGAAAAAGTTAAAATGCTTATAACTCGCGATCAATTTTCGTAGCGTGGCCAAATTTTGTTTGGTAATTTATTATGAGACAGTGTTAATTTTTGGTGACAGGAGATCCCCCATTTTGAGAGTCGAAAAATTTAAAATGCTTATAACTCGCGATCTAATTTTCGTAATGCGGCCAAATTTTGTTTGGTAATTTACTATGAGACAGTGTTACTTTTGGTGACAGGAGACCCCCCCCCCCCCACGGCGAGGGTCGAAAAATTTAAAATGTTTATAACTCGCGATCAATTTTCGTAGCGTGGCCAAATTTTGTTTGGTAATTTATTATGAGACAGTGTTAATTTTTGGTGACAGGAGATCCCCCATGGTGAGGGTCGAAAAATTTAAAATGCTTATAACTCGCGATGTAATTTTCGTAGTGCGGCCAAATTTTGTTTGGTAATTTATAATGAGACAGTGTTAATTTTTGGTGAGAGGAGACTCCCACGGTGAGGTTCGGAAAATTTTAAATGCTTATAACTCGCGATCTAATTTTCGTAGCGCGGCCAAATTTTGTTTGGTAATTTATTAAGGTATTGCATAGCTTTTATTGCGGGCTTTGAGCGCGGCAAAAGAATCTAGAAATTCCGTAACGAGAAAAAAAACCTAACACTCCGGCTAACCTCGCTTCAGTTTGGCAGACATCGGCACTGTATCCTTCGGTAGACTTCGGCAGACATTTACGCGGTATTTTTCAGATATTTTGAGAATATCAAGTCTCAAACTTATGTTTTTTATTTCAGCTGCCATAAACGTATAGTTTCAATGATAAAAATTCCTGATTAACCTACATGTATTGTAAGATAATAAAACTATTTTAAACGATATTAACTTCTCATTTGTTCAATAAAAGAAAAAAAATTGTTATCGGTCATCATGCTCATAAAGTGTAACTTGAATTAATATCAAAGACAAAAAAAATGCATAAATAAAAAATAAATAAATGATTATAATTGGATAAGTTGATAAAAAATGCTTTGCAATAGCTTTACCGCAGCAGTCCCCGAGTGCCTCACGTATTTTTTTCTTTTGTTTCATTCAGGAATTGATAAGGAAAATATTCCTAACTGGAAATTTTATCCTACGGGGGCCATATAAAAAAATAATTTTTGTATTCCTGTAAAATTGTTTTTTAATTGAACGATTTCGACAATCTTTAACATTAAATATCTCGAAAAATAATTATTCGATTTAAAAACAATCTGCCTCAGTGTATCTATCAAACATTCCGCTATAACACCAATATTTTTTTTTTTTTATGTATAGCAGTTTTCTTAATATTAGCGAAAAAATACTCTAAATCACAAAAATATCATTGTCAGTTACAGTGACAGCATATGTTACTTCTTTTCAGAATAGAGAGAAAAAATCTTAATTTCTATAATAAAATCAATTTTTTAATAAAAATTGAGCATTCGTTTTTTATCCTCCCAAACTCGCAAAGACCTCTAGACCCCCTTGGAAAAAGGGAAAATCTCGGGTATTTTGGGGTACTTAAAAATGAAAGCTTAATTTTTATTAAAAAATAGATTTTTTAATAAAAATTAAGATTGTTTTAGATAGAAAAACGTAATATATGCTAATAATTTAGATATATTTTGAATTGTTATTGATTGGGCTCATTAGATTCATTTAATGCTATTAAAGTAATCTATAAAAAGCCAATCTATTGAATTACTTGAATGTCTGGGCATTAAAATTGTATCACATAAAACTTTAATATAACTTCATACTGATAAATAAAGTTGGTAGTTCTTTGAAATACATTAAACTCAAACATTAGGGATACAGTACACTTTCGTTAGCGCAATACAATTAGATCTAACAGTGCCTTTATTGGCATTTTTTATGTATCAGTGCTTCATACAAAATAAAAATGAATAGACTGGCTCTTTTCAAATTTTCAAAACCAGCTCCTGTGCTCGTGCTTATGAATTTTCATAATGCGAGTTTTTATATTATTGATATAAAAAAAATACCACTGGGTTAGTTAATTTGGTCATCACGCTCGTCTCATACATGTATAATGAAAATAAATTATGTTTAAACTTGAATCCTACACACACACACACACACATATATATATATATACAGGGTGTCTGAAAAGTCTGGAAACGGTCGAATAACTCGAGAAATACATAAGAGATTGAAAAACGAAAATATACGTGTTAAATACAGTCGAGTCTCTATATAACGAAATCCATCGTCCAGTAAAAATTTCGTTATATAGAGAAATTCGATGTATAGAGAATGATGTTAAAAATCGTACTGAATGTGAAAATTTTTAACAAATATTATTTTTGATTTTTTAATTAAGAATTTGAAATGTTTAAAAGTATATATTACCCTAACATTTTATTTCTTAATTATTTAAGCTGTTTCAAAAAAGAGAACAGACATTTATTTGAAAGCTTAATGAAAATCAAATAAGGAAGACTTACATTAATTTTAGACAAAGATATATGTTGATATTTTGAATTTTTTGTTGTTTTGATTTTAAAATTGCAATGCTCTCAAAAAAAAGCTCAAGTTTTAGCAAATAATGAAAAATTGTAGTTAACATTTTCCTCCATTTGAAGGCCTCTCTTATATACTTATTGATTCCTCTCTTATATGTGTAACAATCCAATTGACTCTGTTTTGAGAAGGATGTGGAAAGGTGTGTGCGAGGTGGGATGAATTCGTTGATTTAAAGAACAAGGAGAAAAGTAATATAAAAAACACTCAGCACTGAACGATAAATCAAAAATAAGTGATGGAAAATTGATTCCATATGATTTCGAAGCTTTTTTAAAGCTGAATAAATTAAGACCAATTTATAAACAAATTCGTTATATGGAGATCGATATTTCGCTATATAGAGACTGTTTTTAATGTAATCATGCAAAAAGGGGACCGTTCCTACAAAAAATTCGTTACATAGAGAAATTCGATGTATGGAGTTTCGTTATAGAGAGACTCGACTGTATTTTTAAATAAGCTACTCAGTGATACGAAATTTGACCTTCGCAACCGACCCCCTGGGGGTCAGATTGGGTCCAACTTCAAAATCTTAAGTAATAACCAGCATTTTTTATTGCAGATTCTGATTCTACGGACAAAAATACGTAACTTTTGCATTTGATGTTTATTTCGAATCCTCGTTTATCACGGTGTAATTGAGCGTATTATATCGATACATATTTCGGTTTTCCCAACCAGGTTTTGCCTGATTGGCCAGAATTTTGACGTCAAATTCCTCGCCTTTTGCAGGAATTGTGGTTTCTTTAAAATCACCCGTGGCGATTAGTTCGATAATGCTACACTCACGGAGTAAGAAAGAGGAGGGGAAACTTAATGCGCATGACTCTTTGAAAATACAAAGTGAAATTTTGGTAAATAATGAGGGGGCTGCGATATGATGTAGGCTGTTTTTTAGCAGTCTTTCAATATGATTGTATGCTTAAGATGTATATGTTCGAATTAAAAGATATTTTATTTTATTCGTTTATATTTCATATTGATATTCCATAAAATAAATTAAGATGGGATATAAGTGCTGTGTTCCTGGATGTAAAACAGGCTATAATAGTAAAAAAAAGACGAAGGGGAAAAAATTAAGTTTATTCCGTGCTCCACAAGTGAGTGGTGTTTTTTAGGCTTTAATATAAAGCTATTTATTTGTGATTATATTTAAATTGAGAATTTTTTATTGCGTATAGATCTTAATTTATATGTTTTTTAAATGTTATGTGGAATAATAAAGCACAGACTTTGTTTTGTGTCTTAATACAAACTCATTTAATATGAAAAAAGACGTGAACATTTTACAAAAGATTAATTAGCCAAAGATTTTTTATACATTTTATAGCATTTGTAAGCAGTATTTATTACTTCTTTATCCACTGTCTATGTATTAATTAATATTATACAAATTTATTGGTCCATAAAATCAGTGTTGAATTCAGACACTTTTCTCCGGGAGTACACATCAGTGGGAGACATTATAGAGTTCCGGAGGGAAATTGTACTTTTGGACCATTGAAAACACAAAATTTCGAATTTTCCGGGAGGGAATATCCCCCTGGGCCACTCCCTTAATTTAAAACTTCATTAAATATTAAACTGTTTCGATTTCATCTCGCTAACTGAAGTTTCCGATTCCTTTTTCTAGAAATTTTACACAAGCTTTAATACATATCTTGAGATACACATGTTGCGTAAACCATAAAAAAATGCAGCATAACAGTGCCACCTATTGAGCGATTTACACCAAAAACTGATCAGCATCAGTTTATAACAGGGACTACCTATGAGACTATACCATTTACATTTTTATTGCAATCCGTGCATTAGTTATTTAGATATAGCTGTTGCGTAAATCGTAAAAAAATGCAGCATAGCAGCGCAACCTCTTGAGCGATTTACGCCAAAAACTAATCAGCAACAATTTATATCATGGGCTACCTAAATATCAAATTTTATTAAACTCCGTGTATTTTTTCTTAAGATGGAGCACCCACAAAATATATTTCACAGACAGATATTTTATAAGAACAAGTTTTTTTGGAATCTCTGATTTCTAAACGTGTAAAATCCGTCGAAATCCGGAATTCGAAAATTTATACAAATCTAATACTTTCTTCTGGTAAAGATAGCAGGAAATAAAAAAAGAAATTGGTGTTAGTAGAATAAATTTGGTGCTCCCTCAATCTCCTCGGACGGGGCGACTCCCCCCCCCCCCATCTCACACGGGCCTGAATTGTCCGGATGGAAAAGATGGTTATTTAAAAGCAAAAGTTCCTGAATGAGCTAAGAATAATTTTGAATAATAGATTAATTTTTACTGCTCAGTCACAAATAAAAGATAAAAACAAAGTACAAAAAAAAGAGCTATATTTAAATTATTTTAAATGTTTAATCTGGAGATCCTATAATTTAAAAAAATTTTCCCCTCCAAATAATTAAAATAAAAATTTGCTTTAATTCTACATGTACTAATTGCATATATATCTAAAGTTATGAATTATTAAATTGTTCAAAGGTTATAAAAACTATATGCGAAAGTAAAATTTACTCCAAAATATTTGATTAATACTTAATTTCTAAAAATTATAAGTCTATTTCATTGCGATATTTCAACTTACTTACAACAGTTATTTTAATCTGCGATATTCAATGTTTTCTAAATGACCTGCTCTTTGGATTTTGTCAGAATGATCTCGTATTTTAAATGACTTAAAAAAGAAAATGAAGCGCCAAGTACCTTTAAAAAATATATATGTTGTGAAGAAAACTTAATTTAACCAGATTTTCACTTCTACAACTTTCAAAAAATTCAGATTTTTCGTAAAATTTTTTTTAAAAATGATCATTTTTTCCATTGAAAAGCATTGCAGAAGCATCGATCGACAGCCCAGAGGCAGCGGTGTCGCCCCCTATCGTCAAAAAATCCGTATGGGAAAAATTTAACACTAGTTTCCCCTCCTGCTTCTTATTCCGTGGCTACACTGTTAAAATTTTGACTCATTTGCTGTAACGTCACTCCACAGCTTTTATAGAATATCTCTTTTATGACCAATGAGAATGCTCCATAACACAGTAAAGTAACCGTTTTCTGTAAAAGCGGTGGAGTGACGCTGTAGCAAATGAGTTAAATTTTTTACAGTGTATAGGGTTTTTTATGTTTTTCTCTACAAAAATTCATTGAAATATATTAATTTAGTTTTCTATTTGGATTTTTATTTTATCCAGTAAATGGTTTCTAAATAACGATTGGTTTCTAAATACGGCTGATGTGAGTGTCTGTTTTTTTTAATTATTTGCTGTAGCGTCACTCCACCGCTTTTGTAGAAAACGGTTACTTTACTGTGTTATGGAGCATTCTCATTGGTCATAAAAGATATATTCTAAAAAAGCTGTAGAGTGACGCTACAGCAAATTAATCAATTTTTTAACAGCATAGCATTATCGAAATAATCGCCACGGGTGAATTTTCAGGAAACGCTATACCTGCAAAAGACGAGGAATTTGACGTCAAAATTCTGGCCAAACAGGCAAAACCTGGTTGGGAAAACAGAAATATGTATCGATTTAATATACTCAATTACACCGTGATAAACGAGGATTCGAAATAACATCAAATACAAAAGTTACGTATTTTTGTCCATAGAATCCGAATCTGCAATAAAAAATGGGGGTTATAATTTAAGATTTCAAAGTTGGACCCCCTCTGACCGCTATGGGTTCGGTTGCGAAGGTCAAATTTGGTATCACTGAGCAGCTTATTTAAAAATATTTAACACGTATATTTTCGTTTTTCAATCTCATATGTATTTTTCCAGTTATTCGACCGTTTCCAGACTTTTCGGACACCCTGTATATGTATAGATATATTATACAAATACACATATATCTATATTATAAAGGCCAAACGTATCTGTGCGTAACGCATACGTCATGTTGCGAATGGCAGCATGTTTACATGCAATAAGGTTTTGCAATTTTCGGTACTGCAAATTTTATACTTCTAAATATCGCGCATTTTCAATATTTGCACAGTCGTATAGGGGGAGAAATGTACTTTTAAATGCAATTTACTTGAAAGCTGTATCTTTATTAATTTTGAAACATTTTTTTTTTGTAGTTTTAATACTGTTTTGATAAACGTGGCAACAGAAGTACTCCATGTCTATTAAAAGCAAAAGAAAAAAAAGACGATAAAAGCAGATTACTGTATTTTTATGTTACCATTTTTTTATTAAAAGTGAAAAAAAAAATAAAGTACATGCTGTGTCGAAAAATATTATCTGTTATAAAACTCGGTGAATTTTTGATTCATTTGCAAAATTTCATTTATACTTTTAGTTTAGCATCAAGACTTAATTAATAGCATCAAGACTTCAAGTTTTGAATTAAAATGATCAAATTAAAATATCGATTTTTTAAAAAAAGGTGAATACAGATATGAAAGATGCATATTTCAATTTCAATACGGTGAAAATAGTGTCGGGTTTAGATTTCACCGGGGAAATATTCTATAATTGAGTCAATGTGGAATAAATTCTTCTTTTTTTAGGTGCGTTCGTAATTTTGTAAATACGTAGCACCTATTGTTGTCGTTCAGTCTGTTCGTCTGTCTGTCCGTCTGTCTGCCTGTCTGTCCGTCTGTCTGTCCGCCCGCATATAACATCGCAAAAACTACCCAACCGAATCGTTTGAAATTTAAAATACATAATTATAACATAATTTTGTCAAGTCATTTCAAATTTTATGAAAATCGGATGGATAGATCAATTATAGGGAATATCAAAAGGATTCCGTTACATTACGGTCAATGGGGAAAAAAGTTTCAAATGCATTTTAATCGTTTGAAATTTAAAACATATAATAATTGGGTAATTTTGTCGAGTCATTTCAAATGTTATGAAAATCGAATGCATAGATCAATTACAGGGTCAATCAAAAGGATTCCGTTACATTACGGTCAATGGGGAAAAAAGTTTCGAATGCATTTTAATCGTTTGAAATTTAAAACATATAATTATTACGTAATTTTGTCGAGTCATTTCATATGTTATGAAAGTCGGATGCATAGATCATTTACAGAGACAATCTAAATTATTCCATTACATTACGATCAATGAGAAAAAAGTTTCGAATGCATTTTAATGATGTTACACTCATTCGAACATAATAGAATTGGCATGAATCTATGAAATATATACTAAAATATGCATTCTGTACAATCTGTGATGCAAAGAATTTTTATTGTTAAATTACAGGGCCACACAAAAGTATTCCATTACATAATGCTATACGGGCATTGTTTGGGGCGTGTTTTAATTATATTCAACTATTTCACATTTTATGAATAAGATATACGTTGCTGATGTGTAATAAAAATTACTTCCTGCATATTTACAGAAACACAAAGATTTCGACTACTATACTGTATCCGAAGTACGCTCTACTATATCAGCAAGATCTGAATATTTTTAAAACTTCGTTATCGTACGAACGCACCTCATTTGCTACGTTCACGTGCAATTTCCAACTAATTTTATCTTGGAATACTAGCATAAGAACTTTAATTGATAGTTTTTTCATAGAAATAGTATTTTGTTACCGTTACGTTAAATATGATTTTTTAAAGAGTTAGCGCAACATAAAGCGCATTTTGTACTGTAACTAATTTTGTAGGTTTTTTATAAATCAATGAAATAGTCATTTTTAAACATTTTCTTTCGTCGAAATTCGACGTCTTCTACCTTGTGTATATAAATCAGAAATTTAATTATAATTCAAGAATGAAGCTTTTTAAAAGCATCTATTTTTTTCATTTATTGTTCAGTTATTGAAAATGTACATTACAATAATGCAATAAATTTTTTTTGTGAATATTTTTAATTAAAATATACAACTATTCACATTTACGTATTTTCTTTCATTTCAGGTGAATCTATTCCTAATATACTCTTTAAAAAATATATAGGTAATCATCATAAATGATGCACTGAAAAAAAGCAACGAAAGAATTTGAAATTTGATAAAACTGAAAATTATTCAATCATTTATGCGATGATTCATCTAATTGTCGTTGTTGATAGTCTATTACAACACTTGCTTTGTATCTATTATTTCTCAATCACCTGAAGCATTTATTCACATTTTGTGTTATCTATACTGCGGATCAACAATCAGCGTATATCATTCCTCTCAAACAAATTAAAATTATTTTGTGTAAGGCTATAAAATATTTTAAGCCGATTATGCAATGTATTACAAAGTTTGTATTTTTACATCAATATACAACATCTTACGAACACATATAAGGTCTTTCTCTAGAGAACTGATCTTGACTAGACATAAATTCATATCATTGTGAAATTTAATAAGGTAACGTGAAATAACTTTTTCTGCATACAAATGAGAAACTGTTAGCTGTGAGATATGCAATAAAAAGTTTCTTGCAAAATGAGCTTGAATAACCACCTTCAGCTGCATACAAATGACAAAAATTTTGCTGTGAAATATGCAACAAAATAGATTCTTAGAAAGATAACTTGATTAAACACTTTTTCGTACACACAGAAAGGACACCTTTCCTCTGCGAGATATGCGATAAAAAAGTTTCTGAGAAAAGTAGTTTCGGGGGACACCTTGTTTTACATACAAATGAGAAATCTTTCAGCTATGAGATATTCAACTAAAATATTCCTATAAAAATAACTTAAATAAACACCTACTCGTGAAAAGAAACGATAAACCATTCATTTGTGAGGTATGCAACAAAAAATTTTCTGACAAAAATAACTTGAAAAAACACCTTCTCATCCATACAAATGAGAAGCCTTTCAGTTGTGAAATATGCTACAAAAAATATTCACTGAAAAATATCTTGAATACGCACTTACTCCTGCATACAAGTGCGAAAACTTTCAGCTGTGTGATATTCAACAAAAAATTTTCTCTGAAAAGTAACTTAAATGCTCACCTACTCCTGTACAGAAAAGAAAAACCTATCAGTTGTGAGATAACCTACAAAGAAATTTTGGAGAAAAGTAAAATGGATAGACCCCAGCAAGTGCACATGAAAGAGAAACCTTTTAATTGTGAGATATGCAACAAAAATTTTTCTCGGAAAGGTCATTTGAATTCACACCTTCAAGTGCATTCAGAAGAGAAACCTTTCAGCTGTGACATATGTAATAAAACATTTTCTAGGAAAAGTAATTTAAAGATACACCTTGTTTTGCATACGAATGAGAAACCTTTCAGCTGTGATATGTGCAACAAAAAATTTTCTTACAAATGGACATTAAATGCACATTATCGTGTGCATACAAAAGAAAAACCTTTCAGTTGTGTGTTATGCAACAAAAAGTTTTCTCAGAAATGTAACTTGAATTCACACCTTCGAGTGCATACAAAAGAGAAACCTTTTAGCTGTGAGATATGCAATAAAACATTTTCTGGGAAAAGTTACTTGAATACACACATTCTCATGCATAAAAAGAAACCTTTCAGCTGTGATATGTGCAACAAAAGATTTTCTTACAAATGGACTTTAAATAAACATTATCTTGTGCATACAAAAGAAAAACCTTTCAATTTTGAGTTACGCAAGAAAAATTTTTCTTACAGGAATAACTTGAAAAGACCCTTTCTTTTACATACAAATGATAAACCTTTCAGTTGTGAACTATGCAACAAAAAATTTTCACAGAAAAGGACTTTGAATGTGCACTTACTCCTGCATACAAATGAGAAACATTTCAGTCGTGAAATATGCAACAAAAAATTTTCTCAGAAAGGTAACTTAAATACGCATCTGCATAGAAAAGAGAAACCTTTTAATTGTGAGATATCCTACAAAGACATTTTTGGGGAAAGTAAAATGGATAGACCCCTGCAGGTACATATAAAAGAGAAATCTTTTAATTGTGAGATATGCAACAAAAAGTTTGCTCAGAAAGGTCACTTGAATTCACACCTTCGAGTGCATACAGAAGAGAAACTTTTTAGCTGTGAGATATGCAACAAAAATTTTTCACAGAAAAGGATCTTGAATACGCACTTACTCTTGCATACGAATGAGAAAACTTTCATTTGTGAAATATGCAACAAAAAATTCTCTCAGAAAGGAAACTTAAATACGCACCTACTCCTGCATAGAAAAGAGAAACCTTTTAGTTGTGAGATATCCTACAAATACAATTCGGGGAAAATGGATCGACCCCTGCAGGTGCATATGAAAGAGAAACCTTTTAATTGTGAGATATGCAAGAAAACGTTTTCTCAGAAAGGTAACTTGAATTCACACCTTCGAGTGCATACAGGAGAGAAACCTTTCTGCTGTGAGATATGCAAGAAAACATTTTCAAGGAAAAGTAATTTGAAGATACACCTTGTTTTGCATACGAATAAGAAACCTTATAACTGTGATACGTGCAACAAAAAATTTCCTTTCAAATGGACTTTAAATGCACATTATCGTGTGCATACAAAAGAAAAACCTTTCAGTTGTGAGATATGTAATAAAAAATTTTCACAGAAAAGTAACTTGAATAGGCACTTTCTCCTGCATACAAATGAGAAGCCTTTCAGCTGTGAGATGTGCAACAAAAAATTTTCTTACAAGGGGACTTTAAATAAACATTTTCTTGTGCATACAAAAGGAAAACCTTACTTTCTATAAACATTTTCTTGTGCATACAAAAGAAAAACCTTACTTTATATAAATATTTTCTTGTGCATACAAAAGAAAAACCTTACTTTATATAAACAATTTCATATTCCATAAACCATACATAACTGTGAGACATAAAATGGAGTGTTCCATCCCCGTCCCCAGGCCCTGTCAGGCCCATATGACTCGACGAGGACTTGGACTAGGGTTTCAGTTCGCATACCGCTAGGCGGCTACTACTCGGGCGCACCTATCCGTCTACCTCGCCGTCCGATGTCTACGGTCTAAATACCAGCCCCGAAAGGCCTGCCGCCGTTCCCAAGTTTGATGAGCTCTTACGCCCATTGAGTCACGCCACCCAATGCCATGGAGCGCCGCATGGGAATTGCTTTACGGCAGCCCCACAAGGTGAAATCACTATAACAGGAAACACAATTATGTGGGTCAGCCGTGGAGAGGAGGTGCCCCTAGCAAGACCCTGGGACGACGGGGAAAAGCCTTCCTGCCCGCAAAGACACGGACTCGCTTCAGGGTTTTCGCCCCCAATCCCTACATGTACCGATTTACGAACGACCCTTAGGTCGCACCTGCTGCGTACGGACACAGAGTTGGTGACTAGGTGCTCGTAACTGAAAACTCGGGGGCCGAGAAAACCCCTCGCGGTGGTTAAAGAAGCCACCCAGTCTAGGCTTTTTGCGCCCAAGACCCCCACACTCCGGGGAGTCCGGTGTCACGGGCTAGGAGACGGTAGCGACCCCAGGCGGTCCCGGAAAGCTCCTCCTAGACTGCAAAGACACAGACTCGCTAGGGGGTTGGCGCGAACGGAACCCCGCGCGCCACGCTCCGTCCCCCCGCCCTCCGGCCGGGGAACCGAGTGGGGTCAAGTAAGGCCCCACCACGCACTACCTTACCTCAGAGCCCTCGTTGGTTCGTAGGCCCGAAGGCCCTTTCCCCGTGCAATGAGGACTCCTACTAGAGTTGTGAAGGAAACTCTAGCCAAACCCTGGAGGAAAAGGACATTGAGGCTACCCTTGGTGACTTCTCTCGAGAACCATAGCTGTTAGATATGTAACAAAAGTTTTTTTTGCACACTTCACAATTTAAAGATTTATCTTTTGCATAAATGAAGTGGTGATTATTTAAATTATCCTTCTGAAAAAAACTTTTGTTATAGCTGTGAGATATGTAACAAAAGTTTTTTTCAGAAGGTTTAATTTAAATAATCACCACTTCATTTATGCAAAAGAGAAATCTTTAAATTGTGAGGTATGCAAAAAAAAATCCCCAAAAATGTAGTTTGAATACATAATTTCCCATGCAAGCAATTGAAAAACCTTTTTTACAATTATAAAACATTAAGTTATGAAAAAAAAAAGGGGCAAAGATTACTTGAATAAACACCTGTGTGCATACAAAAGACAATATTACAGCTGTGAAATATGTAACAAAAAAATTCTGAGACAAGTAAATTGAATAGACACTTTCGAATACATACACACGAGAAACCTGCCTGCTGTGAGGTAAGCTATAAAGTTTTTTCTGAGAAAGACAGTTTGAATTATCATCTTCTCCAGCATACAAGTTGAAAACCTTTTAGTTTTGAAATTCTTCCCAAAACGTTTTTCTGAAATGTAGCTAATATATATCTTCTGGTACATAAAAATTAGAAAGCCACTCTGTTGAGAGACAGAAATAAAACTTTTCCACAGAAATGTAAAATAAAGACACCTTGCCCATAGAAAAGTGAAATCTTTTAGTTTTGAGATGTGCCACAAATATTTTCTCAGAAATTTAGCATACGTACACACCTTCTCATGCATAGAAGCGAGAAGTATTATAGTTGTGGGACATGGAGAAAACCTTTTGTCAGAAAATTAACTTGAGCAAACATATTTGTATACATATGAATAAGATATCTTTTAACTGTGAGATATTTATGCAGCAAAACATTTTTTCCAGAAAACTGACCTAAATAGTTAACTTCGTATTGCTATAAATATTTTTTTATTATGAGGCATGCAGCAAAACATTAAGAATTTCATCACAATGGTTATTTAACGAGACATTTTTTTTCTGTGTACAAAAGAGAAAATGTTTAGTTGTGTAGTATACACTAAAAATTTTTTTCTAAAAATTAACTTCAAAATGGAACTTCATTTGCATATAAATAATAAATTTGTAGGATCTGCAACAACGAATTTTCTGATGGGTATAATTTGAATGTGCATAATCAAATGCCCATTGATGAGAAACCTTTCATTTTTAAAATGTTCAAGAAAGAATTATTTCGGAAAGGTATTTGAATAGGCTTTATCTCACTCTTCATCCTTTCTAATCTTATCCTGATATGCAGCCTCTTCACTGCAATCTTTTTAAGATTCAAATTTGTCTTAACCAATCTCAAGTATTTTTTTTTTGATTTGCAGAAAAATTGTTGTTGTACATGAAAATTCTTTGCTTTTTCTGTAACTTTTGTGAATTTGACATTGTCTAAGCAAAAGCCCAGACATGTAATAAATACTTTATTATGGATATCTAAACTTTTTTTCATCAGCAATCGGTGAATTTTCAACTGTTTATCAAAGCTGACAACTTTACCATTCCTTAATTATTATAAAATAAATTAAAAGATGCTGGGTTATTTTTTACATATGTTTAATTTATTTTAAATTATTTATTATTCTTATAATGAAACTTTTGTTGTTTCAAAACTTGATTGACATTGTGAATGGTATGATTAACAATTGATTACAAATCACTCATAATATTTTTTGGAATTAAATTTTTTTTCTATTTTAAAAACCATTGTGATTTACCGTAATTTCCTGCTTATAATCCACGGATCAAACAATTATTTTTAAACCCAGAATTTTTAAAAAAGAAATGTAACTGTAAAAATAACAACTGAATCAGAGGCTGATAATAAACATAAGTAGTTTAATTAAGATTAAGGTTAACTAAATCACGCACATGGCGACTGCAACATCATTCACATTTTCACAACACCAACTTAGCGTTGCCAAACAGGATACACAAATATAATTACAGGGTATGGTTACATGTAACATACAAACATTTTAACTTACACCAGGGAGTAAGTGTGATTATTTTCAACACCCTCCCTTAATCACACATTATTTTACATTTATATCTTAAATCAATTAATCTAGGTTTAGGTAAGCATTTCGTAAACATATCAGCTAACTGATTTTCAGTAGCAACATACTCAAGATTTATATTATACAATTTAATAGTATCCCTAACATATTTTAATTTAATATCCAAATGCTTTAATCTAGTACAGTTATTTTCATTTAATATAGCCTTAATGGCTGACTGATTATCCTCAAAAATAAAAACATTAATATTTTCATACTCTAAAATTTCTGTAGTTATATTGTAAAGAACAATTAAATCCTGGACAGCTTTTGCTAAAGCTAAAATCTCTGCCTCTGTAGAGGAAAGAGCAATGGAGGTTTGTTTCTTTGCAGACCAAGCAATTGGACAATCATTAAAGAAAATAATATACCCAGAAATAGACTTTCTATCTGTGCATCAGCCCCCCCAATCTGCATCAACATAAACATTAATAACACTATTGTCACTACAAGATTTATAAAACATTAATTTGAGTTCAGATGTCCCTTTTAGATATCTAAGCACTCTTTTCAGACCAGCCCAGGCAATATCAGTGGGGTGCTGTTGGAGTTGACTAAGGCAATTAACAGAGTACAAAATATCAGGACGAGTCATCATGGATAAGTAGAGCAGAGCCCCTACAAGCTCACGATAAGGACCATGAAAACTTTTGCCCTGCACAAAATTCGAAGAAGTTGACTTTGGCACAAGGGGTGTGTCGGATGGTTTGCACTCTGTCATTTTAAATTTATTCAAAATTTTCTCAACATAAGCCTTTTGACTTAAAGAAAGTTAATTTTGAGAATATTCCATGCGTATCCCTAAGAATTCTTCAGCAATTTCAGCCTTAGACATCTCAAACTCATTCCTAAGTAGCTGAATCACAACTTTAATTTCTGAATCATCAGAACCAGCAATGAGCAAGTCATCAACATACAACAGAATGAAGATTTCTTTCTGTTCAGATCTTCTTACAAAAACACACGCTTCACTATTTAACTGCTTGAAGTTTAAATTAAGAATAAAATTTGTGAAACGTTTGAACCATTGTCTGGGTGCTTGTTTGAGTCCATAGAGACTCTTAAGCAGCTTGCATACACGGCCACTTATTATTATTGTACCCCATGAGTTGTTCCATGAAGATTATTTCATCGAGTTCACCATTCAGAAAAGCTGTTTTGACATCCAATACATAAACTTTAAAATCCCTTTGGACAATGACAGCAAGAACAAGTCTGAGTGATGACATACTGATTACAGGAGCATAAGTGTCAAAATAATCAATTCCTGGTTTCTGTTCAAAACCATGAGCAACTAGTCTGGCTTTATTCTGGTTTCTTTTGACACGCAACACCCATTTACAGGATACTGTCTTTGCTTCTTTTGGTAATTCCACTAACTCCCATGCTTTATTTTTAGTTAGAGACTCCATTTCATCATTCATAGCTTTCTTCCATGGTATTTTCTCTTCTTCGGATAATTTTTCCACATCCTCAAATGAGACAGAATCAACAGATATTGCATTAGCTTCATACACAAAATAATCATCCAGTCTGACAGGTAATTTGACATTTCTTCTAGGTCTGACATTTTCTTCAGGAGTTGTAGTTTCCACATCTTTTGAGTCTGTATTCACTTCTTCATTAGCAAGCTCTTCAACTTGTATGGTGTCGTCTTGAATCAAATTCATCATGCATTTCTTTTCTTCGTTGAATTTTACATTGTGAGAAACCACAACATGTTCTGTTACTGGATCTAACAGGCGGAACCCATTGTTGAGTATCCTATGAAAATCATCTTCTTGGATTTAGGATCCAACTTCTTTCTTAAATTGTCTGGAATTCTCATATATGCATCACAACCAAACACTCTAATAATGCTTAAATCATGTGCCTTATCGTATTTGAGTTTAAATGGCACATCTCCAACAGTTTGATTTGGAATTCTGTTCTTGAGAAATGTGGCTGTTTGCACAGCATACTCCCAAGAAGTTTTAGGTAACTTTGATTCAAAAATTAGTGCACGAGCCTTCTCTAGAAGATATCTATTTGCCCTTTCGGCAACACCATTTAAAGGACCTGAATATGGGGGAGCTGGATCAAACAAAACACCATTTTTCTTGCAGTAACGGGCCAGTTCACCTGATACATACTCTTTGGCATTGTCACACCCAATTTTGTAGAGCTTTGAGTTTTGCTTGATGAACAGTTTAAAAACCTCAGCAATGTCACTTTTGTGCTTTAGAAGATGTACTTCAACAAACCTTGAGTGGTCATCTACTTGATGGTTGAGAGTGGTTGAGTGGTTGAGAGTGACAAAATATCTTTCGCCTGCCCTAGTAGGAGGATCAATAGGGCCACATATGTCACAGAGAATCATTCTCATTGCCACACTTTCTCGACTTTTAGGATTCTTGCTCACTGGAGTGTTAGGATGTTTGGCAATAACACACTCTTCACAGAAATTTGATGTTGATTCGGAAATTGGCAAACCCATTTCTTTCAACACCTTGTTGGATGAGTGTTCCATTTGCCTATGCCACAGTTCAGATCTCATGATTCACAAGATATGTTGAGGCTTTAACAGGTTGAAATTCACTTATGTACTGTCCTTTCTTGTTAAGTCTAGCAATTTCAAATTACACATTATCTTCCTTAATAACAGCTAGATCATTCTCAAACGTTACACTATAACCTGCTTTTTGTATATTTTTAACTGATATCAATTCACCATTTAAATCAGGAACAAATAGTACATCTGTTAGAATTATTTTCCTGCCATGTAATGTTCCAGGTATGTTACCAATGCCTTCTATCTTCAAAACATCACTTTTGGAGGCACAAGTAACAGTTCCAGAAAAAGGTTTCATTTCTTCAAATCACTCACTTTTGCTGCACATGTGTGTGGATGTTCCAGAATCCAGCAGAAATCCTTCAACAGGCTCACCTGCCATGTTACTGCAGCTGTTTCTCTGGAATCTGCCTTAGGGCGAACTCTACAATCCATTTTCATGTGTCCAGGGCGTCCACATTGGAAGCAAACTGATTTCTTTTTACAAAACTTGGCAATGTGGCCTTTGGATTTACACTTATGACAAATGATTTCACGTTTGTTTGTAAAGAAAGCTATGTTGTCATTTGAAACAGAAGCACGAACATTATCGGGATTTCTTTCAAGCTTTAATGCTTCAGCATTCAAAAGTCTCTGCATGACAAAGTCTAACATCAAAATTTCATTTGGCTGATTTTCGATCGTAGCTTTAACTACATCATATTCTGTAGGTAGAGACATTAACAAATAAATAACAACGTCCATATCTTTCACTTCTGCGCCAGAAAGTCTCAATTCATTGGAGATGGCCAGCAGTTCATTAATGTGTTGCTGCATGCTGCATTCTCGACGTTTCTGCAAAGTCGTCAGTTTCTTCCGCATTAAAATTTGGCTCATTGCACTAGTTTTCTCATATTTGTTTTTCAGATTGGTCCATATTTGACACGCAGTTGTTTCAGTACTCAAAGTCGCTAGTACTGCGTCATCTAAAAGAGTTAGCAGTAAAGCACATGCTTTCTTTGATTCTTTAACTTCCACTGCTTTAGCCGGATCACTTTCCTCATTTAAATATCTATCAAGATCCTTAGCTGCAAAGATGGCTTCAACACGTCGTCGCTTCCACAGAACAAAATTTTTACCGCTAAATGATTCAACAGAATACTTGATGTTTTCATCACGTGCCGCCATTTCGACTTCCGATCCACATGATTCAGTTCAAAGTAACAAAACAGTTCACTTTCGCACAATCTTAAAATACTTTTACGTCTAGTGTGTTCAGTTTCGGAACCACGCTCTGCTGTAAAGATAACTGAATCAGAGGCCGATAATAAGCATAAATAGTTTAATTAAGATTAACTAAATCACGCACATGGCGTTACTGCAACATGACATTCATATTTCAACCAACACTACTTCAGCGTTGCCAAATGGGATACACAAATATAATTATAAGGTTACAGTTACATGTAACATACAAATATTTTAACATACACCAGGGAGTAAGTGTGATTACTTTCAACAAAATTCAACGTCAATAAAGTTTAATTATAAATTACTGAGTAGTTACTGTGATGTTAAAGTAGCATGAAATTTTCCGAACATGATTAATAGTAACAGGTCAAGATTCAGTTTGACTTCATGCTCAATTCTCTATGTCTAAGCTACCCAATCAAATAACCCCGTACGATTCACTCACATTTTTGTACAACAAATTCTGCAAACATTGCATATTGTAACTTATGAAAATAGTAATGTATTTTACATGTGTAATATACAGGGTGAGTCATAAATATCGAAACAATAGGCTATCTCCTCAAATATTGACCCTAGATCCATACTTCCAATTGCAAAAATTCATAAAAAAGGTGAAATTTCTGATAAGATAAGTTGCAACTCCATGGGGGGTCTATTTGAAAAAATACGAAAATTAAATTTTTATACGGCCCCGTAAGTCAAAATTCCCAATCAGGAAATTATTCCTTATCCATTCCTAAATTGAACAAAACAAATTTCATCTCCGTATCTAAAAATCCCACAGAGATATTAAATCCCAAAATCCTCAAGAATTCCTGACTTACACCACTTTTCCCTGCCTCTAAACTGTGCTTTCTTCTCTGCGATTCAACGCTTGTTAGGGAACATTCACAAATTGCAAATTGATAAAAATCGGTCTAAGATAGCGCTTTTTCTTTGGACATAAAATAGCAGCATATAGTTTTTACGCTAAATTGGTATACCAGACGTCTGCCCAGGTCAAAATATCTAGGTTAAGTCTCAAACCGACCCATAGGGGAAAAAGTTTGGCGTGGCCTGAAAAAATGTCAACATCATAACCCGACCGGTCTGGAAAATAGTTTAAATCACTGCCCGGTTCAGTCGCAAATTTCTACATAGTTTTTTAATTCGGCGTGGGAAAAAAATGTTTCATATGGAGGAGTTACCAAAAAATTCTTTTATAGCTTTTCTTTTTTTATATTTATACTTTTTATTATTAAAGAAGCGTCAAAGGCTGTAATATATTTATTTTATCAATGAATCTCTATTTATATGTAAATGTTTCACTTATATTTTAATATCGTTAATCCATATTCCATGCGTTGGAGACTCTGAAAAATGTTATACACTAAAACTTTTTAAAACGGAATCACATAGGAAAGAAAAAATACGTTATAGACAGATGCTCTCCCTAGAAGATGTAATTGGAGCTTATTTTCTTTTCAGGTACTATTGCATTTATTTTGCATGGATCAACATATTTTCCGTTTAAGACAGAATTTCGTCTTAGTCAGATTTTTTTTCACTGGTTTTATTGCATTTAATTTTTTTAACCTTTGAATAATCTATTTAAAAAAAAATAATTTTAAAGGTTTTTTTTTTGTACAAATAAAAGTTTTAAAATCTATATGTTTTTTGTAAAAAAATTCGATTGAGCCGAATTTTATTTATTTTATATACGTATTAAGTCAGTCAGAGACAGTGATTTTAATGCGGGTTTTGTCGAGACCGGGTTTGAAAATTTCATCCAAAGTGCACCTAAGTTGAAGGAAGTAGTCCCCTCTTTTATGAAAAGTACGCTATGCCCGGCCTGGCGGGTCTTCCGAAAAAGGTAACATCTCGGTCCTGACTCTACCTGGCGCAGAATACAGATTTTTTAACAACCTCTGGAGGACGATAAAAAGCCTGAAGTTGTCAGAGGTAAATTTAAAAAGAAAAAAAAGACTATCTGCATCTTAGAAAAAGCATTTTTAAAAATAACTGACGGACATTTAAACAATACACTTCGTTTTTCTGCATAATGAATTTTTTATCGTCTATTTCTTGTCTTTAAATTATTAAATGTTAAGAATTTTTAAAAGAAAAAAGAACTTGAAACACGTCATTTTTGATTTTTTTTTTACTTTAGTTTTGTTTCGGCAAATTTGAAAAAATGTTTACTTTTGAAAAAATGTTTGTTTTTGAAAATATGATTTTTTTTAAGTTATATTATTTTTTCAAGAAATATTTTTAATAGTTTTAAAATTAATATAAAAAAAAACCTTGGAACAAAACTAAAATCAGATTTTCATCTTTAATTATATGGAAAGAAATTGAAATCCGATAAATAATGTTACGAATTATAACGATTTTTGATTGTCCCATTTAAACCAATACTAACCACATGAAACTTTTATAAATTGTATGAGAAATTTTAGAATGTGATTTTCTTAGCAAATTATAATGCTAACCATCAGAAAAAAAATCAAAATTCTAACTCAAGAAATATATTTTTTACGTGTTTTCTAGAACTGTTAAAGTAACATTGTTTTTTGAATTGGGCGCTTTTCAATTTGTGTCTAATCCCTTAAAACCTGATGAATTTTTTAAACGGCTATAACTTTGCGAATTTTTGAGATATGAAGATGCAACTTTTTGTGTCTTATTCAGGACTGAATAAGGAAAGTTTTCCTAATTGGAATTTTTGTCCTACGGGGGCCGTATAAAAATTTAATTTTCGTAACTTTTCAACTAGACCCCCCATGGAGTCGTAATTTATCTTATCAAAAATTTCACATTTTTTTGTGAATTTTTGCAATTGGAAGTATGGGTCTAAGGGCAATATTTAAGGAGATAGCCTATTGTTTCGATATTTATGACTCACCCTGTATATCATTATGTCAAATGTATCATATTTACAGAATGTCATACACCTTTGCATCCAGGTAATGCTATAGTATGTAGTTATCTTTTCAATTTATCTAGGTAGATCACATGGCAAGGAATTAACATATTAAATCATTGTTTCAGGTTTGAATTGTATCTTTGATACTTTTCATGCTAATGGGAAAATATTGTTCAACTTTCATTTCTACGTGTGTATTTTTAATGAATGAGACTAAAAGAATGTAACGACCAAGTTTTATATACTAATTCCTTTTAAGCTAGTTTATTGTGAAAATTTCTCATCAAAATATGTTTTGTGTTTAGTGAAAAATATGCTTATTATCCAATTTTTTCTGTATTTTTTCATTTAAAAAAATTGTAAGTTTTATCACATTTATTTATTTATTATTATCACATATTTTATTTACAAATGTTATGGTTAACTATCACAAAAAAATTTCAACATTTAAACCGAATAAATAAAAATTATTTTAAAATGTGTTGTAAATCAACTTATCCTGTGTTTTTGCTTTCTGTAAAGGTGAATCTTGCATTACCAGTATCACCTTAAGAGTAATTTATTTATGGTGAAACAAACAAACAAAATATTACATCACTTGCAGACATTATGTTTTTTCATTTCTGCATTTATGTATAAAAGGCTGTCCTTATAAAACTTTATAAACTTTTTTCAATTTTGGACCCCTCTTATATTATCATATGTTACAATTCTTAACCTCCCTTCTCCCTAGTGATATCATCACCAGTGTAAAAATAATTTTTATTTTTACCACTTTTGTTATTATTTTATATGTTCCCAATGTTATACAGATATAGTTATACAATTATTATTCTCATATTTTTTTTATTTAAATGAAGAAAAGCTGAAAATAAAATATCACTGTTAATTGTGAAACAACTTTATAGAAAATAACAGTTTAAAGAAGTATTCCCGGGAGCAGAATCGATGCAACGCTGCGACGTACATCGCAGACTCTTGGGAAGGTCTGCAGACTATTTTTCAACTGTTGAAAATTAAGCATAAATTAAAAAAATTCAGCCTTAAATGCAAAAGTTCAGACATAAAATGTATCGCGAATTTCGACAAATAGTCTTGATAAAAAAAATTTCGCCATAGATCGCGAATTTCATCCAAAGATCGAAAAAAACGGCAAATTTCTTCAAAAAATCACGAAAAAAACTTCAAGTTTCTTCAAAACATCGCAAAAAAGGCAAATTTCTTTAAAAGATCACGAAAAAACGCAAGTTTTCGTCAAAAATAATCACGAAAAACCGGCAAATTTCGTCAACAAATCCGGAAAAAGCGGCCAATTTCTTGTAAGATCACAAAAAAAATTTTTTTTTTTCAAAACATCACAAAAAACGGCAGTTTTCGTCAAAATAATCACAAAAAAGGTAAATTTTCACAATAAATTGCGAAAAAATGGCAAATTTCGTCGAAAAAAATCACCAAAAAACTAAATTTCTTTAAAAGATCGCAAAAACAGAAATGTTCAAAAAATCGCAAAAACGGAAAATTTCTTCAAAAGATCACAAAAAAACCGGCAGTTTTCGTCAAAAAATCACGAAAAAGCTGCAAATTTCTTCCAAAGATCGTGAAAATCGTCAAATTTCTTCTAAAGATCGTGGAAAAACGGCAAATTTCTTCAAAAGATCGCAAAAAACGGAATTATCGTGAAAAATCACGAGAAATCGGCGGTTTTTGTAAAAAAAAATCACGAAACAACGGCAAATTTCATCAAAAAATCACGAAAAAAACTGCAAATTTCTTCAAAAGGTCGCGAAAAAATGGCAGTTTTCGTCAAAGGATAACGAGGAAACGCTAGCTTTTGTCAAAATATCATGATAAATCGGCAAATTTCTTCAAAATACCGCGAAAAAAACAGCAGTTTTCGTCAAAAGATCGGAAAAAACGTCAAATGTTGTCAAAATCACAAAAAAACTGCAAGTTTCTTCCAAAGATCGTGAAAAACGTCAAATTTCTTCTAAAGATCGTGGAAAACGGCAAATTTCTTCAAAAGATCGCAAAAAACGGAATTATCGTGAAAAATCACGAGAAATCGGCAGTTTTTGTAAAAAAAAATCACGAAACAACGGCAAATTTCATGAAAAATCACGAAAAAACTGCAAATTTCTTCAAAAGGTCGCGAAAAAACGGCAGTTTTCGTCAAAGGATTGCGAGAAAACGCTAGCTTTTGTCAAAATATCATGATAAATCGAAATATCGCGAAAAAACAGCAGTTTTCGTCAAAAGATCGGAAAAAACGTCAAATGTTGTCAAAAACACGAAAAAAAAACAAATTTCGCCAAAAGATCGTGAAAAACCCGCAAATTTTGTGAAAGGGGAGCACCACCCTCTTTTGGACAATGTATGAAGTATTAAAAATTCTGAGAACAAAGGCAACTTCTTTTTTAAAGTATATTTTCTTTTTATGTTTATCACAAATACTCGGGAGGTTTGAGTGCATATAACGTAATGCGAGGGATCGGTCTGCAGTCTGTTTTATAAGTTTTTATTTGTGTTGCAGACTGCAGAAAAAAATTCTGCTGCTGGGGAAGTACTTAGTATTTAAAAATATCAAATAGCATTTTGTTACATGATGCATTCGCGATATTTTGAAAAAAAAAACAGCAGTTTTCGTCAAAAGATCGGAAAAAACGTCAAATGTTGTCAAAATCACGAAAAAACTGCAAATTTCTTCCAAAGATCGTGAAAAACGTCAAATTTCTTCTAAAGATCGTGGAAAAACGGCAAATTTCTTCAAAAGATCGCAAAAAACGGAATTATCGTGAAAAATCACGAGAAATCGGCAGTTTTTGTAAAAAAAAATCACGAAACAACGGCAAATTTCATCAAAAAATCACGAAAAAACTGCAAATTTCTTCAAAAGGTCGCGAAAAAACGGCAGTTTTCGTCAAAAGATAGCGAGAAAACGCTAGCTTTTGTCAAAATATCATGATAAATCGGCAAATTTCTTCAAAATATCGCGAAAAAACAGCAGTTTTCGTCAAAAGATAGGAAAAAACGTCAAATGTTGTCAAAAACACGAAAAAAAAACAAATTTCGCCCAAAGATCGTGAAAAACCCGCAAATTTTGTGAAAGGGGAGCACCACCCTCTTTTGGACAATGTATGAGGTATTAAAAATTCTGAGAACAAAGGCAACTTCTTTTTTAAAGTATATTTTCTTTTTATGTTTATCACAAATACTCGGGAGGTTTGAGTGCATATAATGTAATGCGAGGGATCGGTCTGCAGTCTGTTTTTTAAGTTTTTATTTGTGTTGTAGACTGCAGAAAAAAATTCTGCTGCTGGGGAAGTACTTAGTATTTAAAAATATCAAATAGCATTTTGTTACATGATGCATTCAACAGTAATATTGTATTGTTGCACTGATCCCCTACACGAAGGTAAACAGAATTGTAATTGGATATACATAATGTAATTGGATACATTTTTTCTCAGTCCTCGGATGTCGTTTATTGGATGACGGCGTTTAGGCTCAGTCCTTAGTTCGACCAGCACTGTAGTATTCCGCGATTAAAACGCACGGACGCAAGGTTAGAAGCCAGAATTCATCTGCCCCTTAGACTATCAAAACAACTCATGCCAAGCACAGAACTTTATTCGAATGTTTTTGATTCGACATGTTACTTCAAGATGCTGAGTTTTGGAGCTACTTTCTCACCCCCTTAAAACGCTATGACACAGGTTTAGAATAGAGAAGTCACTTGATTGTTTAACTGTTATATTGAACTGACGACGGAAGTAGTCAGACAAAGAACATTTTTGTATTTTTATTCTCAAGATGCGAGTTTGATAATTTTAATCTTTTTTCAGTGGAGACGGCTTTAGTTCATTTGAAATGTGGAATGTCTTATTGAACCGATAAAAGAATAAAGGACTAATAGTTGATTTTTGCATTATTTCTGCAGAAATTCCCATACCCGTCATCTCTATTGCTTATGGACGCTGGCTATTAAATCAATAAGAAATTCTTTTTGTGACGAATGGCCTTCATCTCATCAATTGACAAGTTTTCTTTCGTCATATCATCATGTGTCATTCTATGATAACCTGCTTATCTTAACATACACATATATGTATATCAGATAACAGAATCAAAGAAAATCAACAAAAAAGTCATTTTTTGTTGGATGAAAAATGATAATGATATTAAAAGAGAACACTTCTCCCCTACAGATATCTTTTATATTAAGTGCCAGACTACCTTCCCTCTAAACTGATAATATCATATACGTACAGCCCTTAACTTCACACGCACTATTTAAAAAAAAAAATTAAGTATTATTTTCAGTTTTCCACTGATTATTTTGAATATTTCAGAAAATCTTTATCAATTCTCTCAATCTATCCTACTAGCATCCTACTTATAATTTTACATTTGCTTATTATTCAATTTACGAGTCTCTATAAATGCTATTATCATTCCATTCAGTTTTCAGCAATTAACTATTAAAAAAATGTTTGCACTGTTTTTCAGACTTTTCTTTCAAACTTGTGTCTCTAACTGAAAAGCATACCTCTAAAACAAAAGTATATGACTAAAGAAAAAAGCATTGAAAAATTGATCATGTAGTAACAATAACCTTTAACATTTTTCAAGAATTTTTAAAGATTTTTTAATAGTGTCTTGTAGCACTAATAGTATACAAAATAGTTACTAATGTGAGATTTCAATGTACCTTTTTTTCTTTTTTAACTACAGAGTATTTTTCTCTAACATTAGAAAAAGAGCCAAACCTAAAGTTTAGACACAATGTAAGAGATTTATTCAAATAACGATAAAAGTAAAAATATCTAAAAAACATACTGAAACGAATGATAATATGATCATTGCAGAATATTGTCAAGTCATATCAAATTTATGAAAATTAAATCAAAACTTTAATAATATATTAATTTTTTCATTTTATTAAAATCTCTTATATGAAATAAATTCAATGATATACCATGATAGATAGCGATTTAAGTTTGTCATGGTGATTATTTATTAAATCCTATAAAACGTAACTAATATACCATGATTGGTAATGTTTCTAGGCTGCCAAGTTTCAATTAAATCATACCATACGTAATAAATTCAGTGATATCCCATAATAAGTCATGATTCTAAATTGCAGCTATGATTACATCTTATTTAAGATGGAGTTCTATTATTTTCGTATGACTGAATTTAATGTGTATAATAGTAATAAATTTAATATTCATGTACTTTTGTTTAAGAGTGTAACATCTATTGCACCATGATCTGAATATTTATAGAAATAGTAATAGTACAATCGCATCTCATATGCCACGTTTGACATACAATTTCTCCACTTTCATGTTTTGATTATTTTACTTTCTCTTATCTTAACAAGAAGGTATTGTATTTGTGAAAATTTTCGAAATCCAGTTTTTGATGGATTTACACGTTTTAGGGGTCAGAGAACCCTAAAAACATGTTTTTACAAAAAATCTGGCTGCAAGTCTGTCTGTATGTGACAAAAATTTTGTGGGCGCTCTATCTCAATAACTAATGCATGGAATACCACAAAACTTTAGATTCTGTTAGACCTCGATATAAATATGATTTGATTAGTGTTTGGTGTATGTCGCTCAACAGGTGGCGCTGCTATGCTGCATTATTCACAATTTCTACAATAGCTATATTTCAAGAACTAGTGCATGGATTCTCATAAAACTTTACATTTTGTCAGACTTTAATATAAACTAGATTTGATAAGTTTTTGGTGTACATTGCTCAACAGTTGGCTCTGCTATGCTGCATTATTTATAATTTCCTCAATAGCCGTATCTCAAGAACTAGTGCATGGATTTTCATAAAACTTTACATTTAATTAGTACTTGATATAGCAAAGGGCTGATTATGTTTTGGTGCAAATTGCCCAACAAGTGGCAGTACCGTGGTTCATTATTTGTGATTATCACAATAGTTCTGTCACAAGAATTAATGCAAGAAATTTCCTAAAACTTCAGATTCAGTTAGTCCTTAATTAGTTTTGTTTAATTTTTGGTTTAAATCAACCTACAGATGGCGCTGCAATGCTACATTTTTCAGGATTTTGCAATAAATGTATCTCAAGAAGTAATGCATAGATTTTTATCAAAATTCAGACTCAGTACCTAATAAATAGATCCTTATTAGTTTTTGGTGTATATCGTACAACATGTGGTGCTGTTATGCAGTTTTTTTTAAGATTTTGCAATAGTTCTATCTCTAATGTACAGATTTTCATCAAACTTTAGATTCAGTTATAAGGTGACATAAGTTGTTACTGACTATATTTTGATTGAAACCACCTAATAGATGCTACACTGCATTTTTCAGGAAATATTAACATGCATAAGATACAAGAATGTTTTGAAATTGCTATATTTGACTAGTTTTCAACCTGGCTTCCAATAGAATCTTGGCTCTTGGGTCATAGGTAGGGACATCGGACGGACATATCATTTAAGCATTCAATGTAATCAATGTAATCTTCAAGGTAATGTCTAATTTCGCGATTACAGTTTGTTCCAAAAGGTTACTAATAAGTTCATTGTAACTTCTGTTATAAGAATTTCACTGCTTTGTTTAAAACGTTAAATGTCACATCAATCACTGAACAGAAAGTTCTTTGTTTTTTACAAAGAAATTTCTGCTCAGATCACATCATTCACCGATGATTGACTGACAGTCTAAAATGGGATAAAAAAACTAAAAAATATATATTGTTTTAAGTAATTACTGAAAATTTTTATTAAACTTTTATTTATTATAGGATTTGATTATACTTTCTAATAATTACTTAAAACATCATATTTTTTTAGCCTCAGCGTCAGTCACCGTGGCATTCAACATGTTTAAATTTATTAGAAACTGTGAAATACTGATTTATAAAAGAAACATATAGAATTTTTACTCTTTTTAAAGGCATGATAAGAAAAAAAAGAATATTGTTTTAAGGATCGTTTCGGATGTCTAAATGGTTTTTTCAATGTGTAATTGTAATTATTTAATTTAAATTTTAAACTAATGAAAGCACATTTTAAAAAACATATTTGAATAACTTTTTATTTATTTATTACTTTGTAGTGTTTAACATATTTCATTGGTACAGTTCGCTTATTTTAGCCAACGTTGTCTCGATACTCAAACTCAGCAAAATTTAATTTCCTAGCATTAATTCATGCATTAATTTGTACTAAACTTTTTTTTCAATTTCAAAAAAAGAAAATCCATCTTTATTTTTTTTCTCAATTTTTTAGGCAGATTATTTTTAAAATTGAATAATTGCATCTTAATATAAGGAAAGGAGAATTCTAAAGTGTTGAATGACAATACACATTAATGTTATTCAAAATTACAAAGATTCCAAATATAAAATTTTATTCAATCTAACAAACTTCAGGAAATCAATGTTACAAGAAAATGAGTTTCATTAATATATATGCTACATATAAACAATACACAGGAATTTCATGTTTTAGAGGTAAAATCAAATTTTTCTTAAGTATAGTAATAGAATAAGCTTACTTAAAAAATAATATAAAAATAAAATGTCAAATACAATATTTATTTAATCAACGTATAATTTTTCAGAAAAAAAATCAGGCATGAAATTGAAAAACTAAAATGCATAATAAACATTTAGTTACTTTGTTACATAATGCACAAATAAATATTTTTTGTTATTTTCTTAAGTTTATCCACAATGTAAACACATTTAATTTACAGATTTTTATCTCCTATAGTATTTTCATTTTGAAAAATCTTGGGCTGTCTCTTTCTTGCCATCTTTTCAAAATAAAATGTACAGTTTTGTGTTATTAGTTTCACTTTTATTTTTCCCACAGTTTCATTCCCATTGAACTCATTCTTTAGTAAATCCAATCTATTCCAAAGAAGTACGTGGATTTTTCAAACCATTGGACAATGCTGACACAAAAATATTTTGAACAACATAATAATCATTTAATTTCAGTTATCCTTAATATTAGAGTTTGATACAACGTTTGAATCCTTTTACAACAATAAGAATTTTTTACTAAATTAGATTGGTTCTTTGGATTAGTTAACTTGGCAGGCTAATCTAAAAATCCTTTGAAACAATTGTTTCATTGAGTCTATGACAGTCTATGGCAATTGACTGTTTCATTATTTTATGCCTACTATTTTAAAACAATAACAATGTACATCGATAACAAGTAAATATATACAATGAAAATTATTCTTTAGAAATAGTGGTAGGCTAACTAAAAGTTAGTCACCAGTGGCAATACAATTTGAGCAATGAATTTGTTAAGTTCAATATTATTGTTCGTATTTTGCGGGGTTTTTTTTTTTTTTTAATTAAACTCCAACGATCAGAGTAAAATTTTGAAAATTTTAGAACATAACTTGCGTTTTTAATAAATTTATTTTTTTTAAACTATTAACAATGGAAATATATTTGTTGGAAAAAGTGATTGAGATATGACAGTGTATCATTAGGTATAAGGTAAATATACAGCAATTTTTAGATGCCATACTATATAATAAAGAATTACAGTTTATATTATAGTTTATATTTGAATAACTGAAACTTTTGATCAGCAAGTGAATAGAATGGGCAGAGCCCAAACATTTCTCTCTTTAGTGATAATTTTTGTTGGTGAACAAAATTTGTGCTATTTCCCTCAGAAGTTTAAAAAGATTAATTAAAGTAAAATAACAAATTAAGAAAAAAAAAACGCCAAGAATATATAAATATTTAAAATTAAGGAAATTACAAACCAAGAATTGTTGCACATACAACATCTTTCTCTCTGTTTATGTATATACATGATTTTTGAAATCAAATAAAATTAATAAAATGTGAAAAAAAGTTTGCAGTTTAAATTTCCGTTCTATTTATGTTTTAATAAATAATGTTCTCTAAGAATAAGCTATTTTCATCAACATGATAAATTATAAAATTTTATTTAAATATTTTTAGTTATAATTTTCTATTATCCAATTCATTTTAAAAGTCTATAAAAACTTAAATTGCAAAATTAAAAAATGAATGTATGCTGACGACTTGACTAATACATCAAATAAATATTGATAAAACTTTTATTTTAATTGTGAAAGTTCTTGATGTTTTTTAAAGAAAATATACTTTTTATTTTCAGAAGGATAGCAGAGAATAATTTTTAAATTTTTTGAAAATTAGGACAATGATTTAAACAGAAGAATGTTTCAGGATTATCATTTTAATAATTTTAGAAAAACTCCTTTTTCTGCTTTAAACATGAGTTAGTGTAGAATCTGAAATTGCTTAGATGAGCTACTTTCACTCTACTTTCAAATTGAATCATCAAAGAATTGGAACATCTCATTCCATTTATGTTTTTCTCTTTTGGAACATACTTTAAAGTACAGACATTTTTCAAATTCATCTTTGAAATTTAATATTTCTTTTTTTGATGGCAAGCATTCTCGAATACAGAATTCAAGAAAATCCCATTCATTTTCACAAATGGAATGCGTCAAATAACAACAAATTTTATTACTATAAATAACTTTTGCTTTTGCTGTAGGGGTTGCATCCTTAAGAATTAATCTGATGTTTTCTTTATCTCTAATATCAAACAATAACGTTAACAAACTTCTATCAATTTCCTCAATAACTGAATCTTTTAGAGCACTAGGGCTTTTCTGCCAAAATTCTCTGAAAAGCTTTTGATAATTATAGTCTTTACAGCCCTTTCTGACTTTATTGATAACTGCTTCCAATATATCGTCATAACTGTCCTTTGATAGAAAACCCCACATGCAATTAGCTATTTCAATAAAAAAGCTCTGAAAAGGCCATTGTAGAAAATAATACAACACACCATAAGGATCCCTTTTAAAAATTAACATTTGTTGCCCTTTTTCCAATTCAGGTAATAAAAAACACAGAGCATTAGCATCTTTTAGATCTTCTACAAGCTCATTTAAACACTCTTCTCTTTCCTGTGGTGTTAGTTTTTGTAGGAAATACTTAGCTGCCACTTTTCTACCAGAGTGTACGGATAAGTAAAATTCATCTTTGTAAGTAATATGGCTCGTTCCCCCTCGCTTCATTATATTTGACCAAAACTTAATTACTGGAAAGTTGCCCCAATCATATTTTTTGAGATTCTCAGACAGTTTGTTCCAAATTTGGACAATATCATCCTCCAGGCAATAATCACATGCTAGTCTATAGCGTGTGAATATATCCAAACTCTCATTTTTAACTAACACTTCTGTTGTTTTCTTCCTATCTACTGTACCTTGTGGAGCCCAACAAAGTTCAGCTAGAAGCTGCGCAGGAAAAACTAGCTCTGAATTCATAGGTCTATATTCAACATGTTTATTGTATTTGTGATAGTGCCGCATCCACTTAAAAATTTGTATGCCAATAGGCTTAATAACACCAAACACCTTCTCTTTTAAAAGGTGTGGTAGTGACAACTGTGGCACTTTATCTATTACTCTTTCTTCGATTTTCTTCCATTCATAAGGATACAGATCCCTATAAGTAAGTTTTGAAATCAAAGCCCTAATATCATTCTGGTTGAACAAAGTAATGCCAATTTTTACAAGAGCCATATGCTCAAGTGAGGGCTCCACAACAAACTTCATAGTTAATCTAAAATAAACATTAATATTCCAAACAAATTTAATTGGTTTAAGAAGGAAAACAGCAAAAAACTTAAGTTATTATGTCAAAAGGAAATCTATCTTCACCACTTCTTTGCTGTAAATTTACATTAGTTTTAATAATCTTAATAAGTTACAACAATTAATTTGACAAAAATCCTATAATTATACATATTACTGCAATTTTATGCTAGTTCTAAAAGTTAAATGAAGTAGGATGAGCTATAAGCAAGCAGATAGCATTTTGAATCATAATAAAATATGTATGTAAGTACGGATAAACATAGAAGTTTTATAAAAAATGTAATTCTGGAGCTGAAGGTTGAATATATTAAGAAAAAAAATTAAAACACAAGTAGGATGATAAGATAGCTATTAGGTTTTTTTTAGTATCGTTGACAGCAATTACCACACATTTTCTGATTCAGGTATTAGATGGAACACTGAAAACTTTGTCGCTGATTAGAAGCTTTATAAAAATATTGCTGACTTACTGCAATGCACATAAAAGGAACATGACCTAAAAGAAATAAAATTTCATTAAAAAAAGTGTGAAATACGGAAATATAAAAATAAGAAAACAGTTATATATCTGTGAGTAAATGGTATAAATGGTATATAGCTGCTATAATGTTAAATATATGTGCAATTGTTGATCAAAAAGAAAAGATACGTTCTTTAAATTTAAATTATTGAAAAACAGATTGAAATGTGGATAGTTTTATTTAAAACAGTAGTAATTTCTAAGTTATACTAAAAAAAAACCACACTTTTAGTGTTCACTCTAGAAATAAAAAGGGCATGGTGCTATTCGCTAAAAAGGGCACTACTGCAGCAGAAAAGGGCATGGTGCTGCACCCTTCAAAAATGGTCTAGAATGAACACTACACACTTTTATGTTCTTCAACGATTTAAAAAAAATTAGCAGAACAAAATTCGAACATTAACTTTTAAAATTTTTAAACTATTTGACCACATGATCTTTCATTTAGTTTTCAAAAGAAAAACTTAACCAAAAAAAAATCAAAATTAAGTTTTAGCAATGAAAATATGAAGGTTTGGTACTATTTCAGGATGAAGGCGATTCCTTAAGTTTTAAACTTTCTTCTATCTACAAAAGAAAAAAGTATCACAATGAAGTATCTCTTTACAGTTCTGGTTTTTTGTTACACTTACATATTTAAGAAATATGAAATCCTACAAAAACTGTTTTTACGAAATTTCTATTTGTGTGTCTTCATTGCATCATAAAAAAGTGTAATACAAACAATGGACCTTGTGCATGCAACCTGAGTTCGAGGCCAAAATTCAGCTGCTGGCAGTGTTTAGCATAGCAGTCTATGGAGTGTGAGTTATTAATGCTTTTATGTTAATAATACCAAAAGAAAATACTTTGTTGCAGCAGCAAATATTTAATATATTGTAATATAAATTCAAAAATGTTGTTTTGCTTGCAAGAAAACTCTGTAATTTTGCAAGTTATCTGTTAAAAATGTATCCATTCAACCTGGATCAAGGCTGAAGTTGTCTGCTAGCGATGTTTGTGCCTGTGCATACAGGCAGCGCAGTGGTTAGAATAACAGATGAGCATACCACCAGCTCTGGCATCTGACGTCAATGCATAAGGTCTATTGAACCAAATATTCATTTAGAACAGTAGATTTCCACAAATCTGCACAGCTTGGAACTTGATGTTGTGCATATTTTAGAATTTTGTGGACTGCTTTACTTACATTTTTATATAGTAATTTGAATGCAATAAATCAATCAAAATTGTAGTGAATGCTCACTATATAATGAATATTAAAATAATAAGGCAAAGTAATAAGACTAAAATGATAAAAAGACAGATACTTTTAAAAATGATTAAATTATTAAAAATAAAAGTCAAGTAAATAATTAATAAACTGCAATGAAATGTGCATAATAAAGAGGAGATACATTTTTCTTGAATTTATTTAATGCAACTTTTCTCATAAAAGTACCCTATTGATTCATAACAATATCATATCAGGTTTAACCAATCTTAATACCGTAAAATACCGTTAATACGCCCCCCCAAACGAAACGAAAAATTGTACAATAGTTAGAGGAGGGCGCTTACACGGGATTTTTTCGCGATCCTTCAACAAAATTTGCAGGAATGAATCATCATGAAATGAATGAATCATGATTTTTGATACTTGAAAAAATTTGGGTTTTTTTTTTTTAAACGTAAATTCTGTCGAAAAAAACATAGAAAAAGGGAGAAATTAGTAAAAAAAATCCAAAACAAGCATGAAATCAATTAAAAAATCTTGAAAAAACGCACATTTCATCAAAGATTCATGATTCATTCATTTCAAAATGATTCATCCCACTCTCAATCGCCTTTGAGAATTGGGAGGGAGGGCGCTTTCTCGGGATATTTTGAAAATTTCAAATTTCTTATAAAGTGGGGAGGGGGCGTTTGATCAAGAAGGGCGGATTAACGGGATTTTACGGTAATCAATAAAAGCTTGATTAATACATAAATATATTTGGTAAAAAGATTGATTACCAGCGATATTAGCAATATGTTTTTTTTTTCAGAAATGAATTTTTACTTTCTTTATAAAAAACTACAAGTTCAGCCATGTTATTAGGAATTATGTATTAAAAAATACATTGAGTGATGTAAAATTTGAAATTTATGTAATTTTGCTGTTAAATCGGCACTGAAAGTTTCAATGTTTACATTTGTGATGATGTGCCGATTTTAGGTGTTTGTGGATTTGAGGGAGTCTAATGTTTTATGTTTTGACTATTGCAAGCAGTTCTCTGATGAATTTAGGTAGGGTACTCCACAAGAAAGTAGGGATCCCCCCTCCTTCTTTTGATTCTCCCCAGGAAGAAGGCACTATGTTAACATTTTTGTGTTGTTTTATAATCATAAAAATATGAAATAATACAAAGTATTCAAAAAATTTTATATACAGACTAACTTCCTTTAATCTGGAATCATTGCGATTACAACTAATTGGGATTGTAGAAAATTCCATACTACAGAAGTTTCGAAACTTGTAGATAAATTATAATACAGTAGAGGACCTATTATCCGGAATTCCGAAATCCGGAAGGACCCGAAATCCGGAAATGAAGGCGATTGAGAACGGTTGAATCATGATGAAATGAATGAATCATGAATCTTTGATTAAATGTACGTTTTTTCGAGATTTTTTAATAGATTTCATGCTTTTTGGCCTTTTTTTTTTTTTTTACAAAATTCACCTTTTTTCTGCATTTTTTCGACAGAATTTACGTTTTTTAAAAAGAAAAACGCAAATTCTTTCAAGTATTGCTTCAAGTATCGGAAATGCGTAAATATAATTCATTCAAAGATTCATGATTCATTCATTATATCATGATTCAGATTCATCCCCATAAAAAAACGCAATTTTTTTCAAGTATCGTTAAAAAAACTCTGCAAAATCGTCAAATATCGCAATAAAACCCTGTAAATTTCGTCAAATATCGCGATAAAACCTTGCAAATATCGCGAAAAAATCCTGCAGATATCTCGCAAAAAATGTAAATTTTGTGAAACGATCGCGGAAAAATCCCATGTAACGTCCCCATCTAATTATTTTACGATTTTTCGTCACGTTTGGGGGGGCGGATTAACGGTATTTTACGGTAATATATATATAGCCAATTAGCAAAACGTCCAGATTTTGAAGGGCCCTGAATTTTGGATATCCCGATTTGAGACTTTGTACTATAGTACAAGAGTCAAAGTTGTAGCTTAGTGTTTTTTTCAACAGACTTCTCATTTAACACACTTTTTATTCATATTCTAGATAGCAGTGCTATAATTTTGTTATTATTTTTAAATTTTCTGTGTTTTTGTTTTATTTTGGGGTGTGTGTGTGTGGGGGGGGGGGAGTGTCGGGTTTCGGACGGACCCGAAATCCGGAAAATTCCAAAATCCGGAAAGCCCTCGGTCCTGACGATTCCGGATAATAGGTCCTCTACTGTACAAATATCTCTTATTTATATAGCAACATAGAAATTCAAGGAACTTTATAATTGGAACTATTGAGAGATTTCAATTCAAAATTTTCGAAAATGAACATTTTCAAAATAATTGTGTGTATTTTATTTAGATTAACCATCTTTCATAAATTCCAAAAACAATAAACAATCCAATGTATAATCCAATAAAAAAAAATAAAATGTGATTTTTGATTTATGAATACTCCATAAATAATGCAAATCACAAGAATAACAGACTTGTCGGGAAAAATACTGAAAAAAGAAATTCTTAAACCAAATAAAAGATTAGGATCAGGTGGGGGAAAGTGGTGGGATGGGGAAAGTGGTGGTAATCTAAAAAAATGCACTTTTTTCACAATAAATGTACATATTTTTACCTTTTTAAAAATTAATACATAATTGGAGTTTGTGAGAAATATTTCTATTAAGATTTGTAAATCTGGAAACAAGTTTACTGTTGTTTATCTCCTTGTTTACATATATGTGCAGTTTGTTCTTAACACATGGTGACTAGGTCCATTTCCTTCCATAATTTCCTTCTTGATCCTTTCTCACTTGAAAAAATTTGTATATTTTGATACATTTCAGTAGAATAACTTCTTAAAAACAGATTCATGCATCAAGATAAGAATTATTTTATTATTTCAATTTTTTATGATTTTTTTTCTGAGGTGGGGGAAAGTGGTGGTATAGTTAGGCTTAGCTCAATGTTGTATGATTATTCAATTTTAGACTGTAGATGTGATTAATTTTTAAAACTGGGCTGTAATAAAAGTATTAATCTAAAAAAATAGGCTTTATTTATAAATTTTAATCTTAATATGATAATACAATTAAATTAAAAGTTACTTTTTACATATTTAATCATGATTTAGAATATTTTTAATATCATTAGAATAATTTTTTTTTTTTTTTCAATTTAGATAATTTTAATGTGTGACTGTTCACTGACATGTTATTTTTTCTCAGCTTAAGTATGCCTAGAAACTACATAAAAAAGACTAGTGGTCCAAAGTGTACACAAAGGTTCATGGCTTGAGGTAAAATACAATTTCAAAAGAAATATGATGTGCTCATTTATCGGACAAGTTGTTGAAAAAAATGTTGATCTATATCATGTAAAATATCTTACTAAGTCTAAATTGGGAAATTATTAAATTTTTCCAGAATTAGATGATAAAGATAATGTGGAAGTTAGAAGCATTACTCGCATGTTAGATGAACCAAGATTTGACAGTCGTGGACATTATTTCTTTAATCAGTAATTATAATAAAAACTATGTAAGAAATTTTACGTATATGTGATACTTTGAATATAGATTTGGATGTAAATCTCATAACGTTTCCTTTATTTCACAGTTAAATTTTGAATAAATAATAAATAAAAACATATTATACCCCCACTTTACCCCACCATGGGGGAAAGTGGTGGTATCAAAACATGCCTATTTTAAAATGAATCTACAAGAAATCTTCTTGGCAAAACTTTATATAAATACAATATTTCTAACCTACATAAGTTTAATGTATATAATATCTACTAAAAACCTGATATCTAGTGCTTAAAACTTACTGTTATAAGGCTTTTTCCAAAAAAACCTTGATTTTACCACCACTTTCCCCCACCTGACCCTATAGTCAGAAATTTAAGACTTACAATTTAAAAACAACTTCATGCTTTCATTAATATATTTAAAACTGTGATATTTAAGGCTAATGTAATAAAAAATTAATTACATAGTAACTACAAATATTACTGATTTTTTTTTTTTACATATATTAAATTATTAATGTCATTAAAATAACAAATTTCATTTCAATGAAATAGTTTTTTAATTAAAACCAACTTATTATTTCATCATATGTTTTAAAAAAATAAATAATAATAAAGAAAGATTTGAGTTTGCTAAACATTAATCTTTTTTTAATTTTTATTATGTATATTTGCTGATTATTAATTGCAATAGAACGTGCTATATGACACATAAACTAGTCGTTGGGGGCCACCGTAATACTTACCCATCATGGATATGTATATGAAAATAAAACATGTGAAAACTATTTATACAATGCAATGTAATTCATAAACAAAATTTAAATATTGTTAATATACATAGTAATGCTCTATTAAAGAACTGCTGATGTACAAATTTCGACAAATTATATAAAACGGCAAACTACTCAAGTAGTACCAAACTGCGTAAAAGAAACATCCTTATAACTCCAAAAATAATAATTCTATTAACTAACAATTAACTGCGTCGGATTAAGCGTCTCATTTCCAATTAAAATATACCTCTGAATTGAAATTTGAATGAAATACAGGGTCATGAAAAATCGAAGATGTGGAAATCAGGATTACAAATATCTCGGCAACTAATAATCCGATCGACTTCGTTCCATATGCAAAATTGTGTTATTTTATGAAACCTAAAATGAAACCTAAAAAAAGGACTTTTAAGGACCAAAATCATAAAAATGTAAGGATTTTCAAATTAAATAAACTAAAACTATAATATGCATTTTTATAAATATGAGATTTAAACACTTGAATAGCAAGAAAGGGGGGGGGGGGTGAATTCAGTGTGTGACAGTAGAAAATTTCAAAATAACAAATACAGCAGAAAAAAAATCTAGTTAGAATCGCAGAAAATCTGGATAGTTAACCAATCCCAATTTTTTTCTATCACATATGTGTTAATACTTCAAATTTTGCTATTAGAGTGCTTAAATTAAATGGCAATCATATGGATTCTAAAGATATGAAATTTTGTGCATCAGTTCTTGAGATAAGACTATTCCTAAAATCATGTAAATCCTACAAAATGACACATAACAGCTCCATTTGTTGGGTGATTTACATTAAAACTTAAACAGACCAATTTATGTGGATGTCTAATTGAAACCCTAGTCAGATGAAAATTCATGTATTAATTCTTGAGATAGAATTATTGCGGAAATTGTGAAAATTGCTACAGAGCAAAATCTGTTCGGTGATTTATACCAAAACATAATCAGTAATATTTATCACAGCACACAATATTCATAAAAATATACCTGGATTTGAAATTCGGTGAAAATTCATGCATTAGTCTTTGAGATAGATGCATTGCAGAAATTGTAAAAAACAGCATAGTAATGCCACATATTAGGAAATTTACATTAGAACGTAGTCAATATAAATTTATACCAAGGATTAACTCAATATAAAGTTTGATGAAAATCTGTGCATTAGCTTTTGAGAAAGGGACATTTTGGAGATTGTGAAATGTGCAGCACAGTAGTAGTGCCACATGTTGGGAGACTTATACCAAAACACATTTAGAGGCAATATTTATCAAGAAACACCACAATCTGAAGTTTTATGAAATTTTATAATTAACTTTTGAGATAGAGCTATAGTAAAAATCTTTAAAAAAGTGGCATAACAACCCCATCTGCTAGACGATTTAAACTAAAATGTAATTAGTATCAACTCATATGAATAACTGTCTAAATCTGAAGTTTGATAAAAATCCTCCATTAGTTCTTATAATAAAGCTATTCAAAAAATTGTAAAAAGCAGGCACAGCAGCGCCAACAGTTGGGCGATTTACATGAAAAATTAATCATCAGAACCTATAGATGTCACAGACTAACTGAAAATTAATTTATATTAAATCCCGTACAAAAGCTCTTAATATAGAGTGCCTGCAAAATTAGTGTCACTATTTTAACAGACAGAATCACAGTTAGGCATTTTGTAAAAACCTGTTTTTCAGAATGTATGACCTCTAAAATAGTGATACACAATCTTTTTGCTTGAAAATTGTTTGCCAATAGAATATTTGAAAAGTGACAATTGTTTTATTTAATATCAAAGTTTCTGTCATTATTATAAGAACAATTATTCTGCAGAAAAATAGTGGTAGATTTGTGGCCCGCGGGCCACAGGTTGTACATCTCTACTCTAAAACATGAAAAGCCATTAAAAACCAAAAGTACAAATGTTAACAAATCGTAAACTTTCTTAATGTAAAGATAAATTGAAATAATAAGGAAATTTTAAGATTGTAAATAAACTTTATGTGCATGATAGGAAAGAAAAGGGGGGGGGTGAGATATAAAATTTTGAAATGAAAATTAAGATGATTTTTAAATTATATTACCGCTTTAAAATGCAGTGCAGAATCAAAATAATTTTATTTCTTTTTTTTTGAGGAGGGGGGGGCAATTAGATGATTATTTATCATTATTATAGAGTTACAACTAGGGCAGAAAAAAATTTAATGAGCTTCTATGTTTTTTAATGTTCTGTACTTTTTATTGGGGTAAGAGAAAAATTAATTATACTGCCACTTCAAAATGGAGAGCAGGTGCAAAGTATTTCTTTACTTTTTTTTTGGGAGGGTGTTATTAGATGATTAATTATCATTACTATACAGCTTCAACTAAGGCAGAATAAATATTAACGAGCTTTAATGCTTTTAACTATGTATAATTTTTACTGTAAAAGGAAAAGAGTTAAAAGCAGAAAAAGTATCGGGGAGCAGGAGGGATATAGATGAGCAGTTATTTATTGTTGCAGTAATGAAACAAAAATGAATATATTTTTTTTTAATTAAAAAGTTTTAAATAATTTAAACTTTGAAAGCTGGGAAGGCAAGAATACAAAAGGAACGAAGCATTTTTTTTTTAGGTGGGGAAAGGGAAGGGGTAAAATGGCTGATTGGATGACTGTTTAATTCTTTATCAATACTTAAGGTTTAAAACTGGAACAGATTAAGAAGGGCTAGAAGTTTTAAAGACTAGATTTTATGTGGTAAGAAAGAGACAAAGAGGAGGGGAGGTATAAGGTAATTTCAAATTTGTCAAAATCAAAATCATTATAGTTGGTACTGTTACAACAAAATACAAAATAGAGTAAAGAAAGTTTTTAAAAATTACAGGTTTCAAGACTTTTAACTTTGTTAGTTCCAGTTCAAATATTGTAGGTGCAGTGGAAAGGAAATTTATAGATCAATCATTTAAAATTACAAAAGATTTATAATTAAATTGGATAAAAAAATTAAAATGATAGCAGCAATTTTGGATTAAACGAAGACTTCAGAAAGTTAACTATTGCTATAATAAAGTAAAAAAACAAAGCAGAAAAAAATAAAAATTCAAGATTTAATTTTTTGAATTTTGGGGGGACAAAGGAGAGGCGCATAATTTTATTATCATTTTTGAGGGTTAGAGAGAGTTAATGATACTTTACATCACTACAGATTTACAAATAGTGCAAAAAAGGAAATTTAAACTATTTAAAAGACTAACTTTTCTACGCTTGGTAAATGGGGGAGAGGACAAATGTCAATTTTGGCGCAGAGGATCAGAAAATTGTTTGTTTGATTATTTATTGTTACAATAAAGTAACACATACAGCAGAAAGTTTTTATAAAAGCAATGATTTAAAGGTTTTAAATCAGAGCCTTTTGAGCTCAAAAAGGCAAAAAAGGAAGATGTTTTTTTTTTGGATAGGAGGGAGTTTATTACATGATTTACTATTTATTCACCGCATTGAAAATTTATAAATAAAGAAAAAAAACTAAGGAGTTCTTTAAGTGGGTGGAAGGAGGAAGGGGCAAAGTGTAAAAAGGTGCCGATTATGAGATAAGCGTGAGGTGGGGGAACAACAGGATAAAAGTAGTATGAGGATAAACTAATTAAAGTGATAGATTATTTTATTATTGCCTCTATAGAGCCAAAATGGCAGATCCTGATCCACATACAGACTGCATGCAAGTTGTACTGCATGTATGCACCGTGAAAAAACAGAATAATAGTAATGTTAATAATAATGATAATAGTAATGTTTCAGCATACAAGTGTACTATACAGATAGTAATCATAGATATGTATTATTATAGTCTTATTATACAGTTGAAAATAATTCAGTTTGAAGATGTTTTACAGAGTATTTATGCAAATACTCTCAGAAGTGAAAAATTCTGGATTAAAAAAGTGTGCAAAGGATGCCAGGTTTACCTCAAAGCAACACTCAGAAAATCAACTTTATTAAGAACCAGTAGAGGACTCGGTTGATATCTGACCACCTTAACAACTTGATGTGAATCAGTTACTTTAAACTCAATTCCGAATTTCCAGAAAGCTGTGCAAATCACAATATATAAAGCAAAGTTCCTGTTGAATGCTAACCACAATAAATTTTTGTGAGAATTTTTTTTTTTTTCATGATGTACTTCACGTTGTTTTTCTTGTATTCGTAAATTACAATACAAAAAATTTGATTTTGTATTTATGCACTTTTTTTTACTTGTACATATTGTTTATGTGTAAGAGAACAACTGTTTTAAAAATAAATTTTTCCAACCATAGCAGGAAGCCTAGTTCAGTTCAATAATTTTGTCATGGGAGGCTGAATCTTTCTTGACTGCAAAACAGTGTCAATGTTTTGAAATTAAGCTTAAGGAAAAATGGTGACTGCTGCAAAAAAATATTAAATGAAAAAGAAAAAAAAAATCAAAGTTAAAGGGTTATAAAAGTTTAACTAAGCACACTTGGAACAAGTCAGTTGCACAGAGGGAAGCAAAAATTTGAGGAATTAAAGTGTAGATGATTGATTATTATTAAAATAAAATAACAAAAAAGTAAAGAAATTTTCATTTTTTTCAAGATTTAAAATATAGCTTAGATTTTTATTAGGGGCAGGGATTTTAGGGGGTGCATTTAGATGATTATTTTTTTAAGCAGAAATACAGAAGATTCTCACTCCTGTATTTACTTTTAAATTACAGTTAAAACTAGATCTTTAGTAAAAAAAAAAAAAAAAAGAATTTGTTTATAAACCCTTACCTTCACTCGAAATTTCAAGTATTTTGCTTTTGAAAAATGAAGGGCTTACAATCTGTAGGTATTTTAAGATATCATTATAATTATAAGTATTTTTTACTTATTATTACTACATAATTGTTTTTTTTTCTTTACTGGAAAAAAAATGATTTGGTAAACACAATAAAAATTAAAACCTCTTGAATAAGATATATGATTGTAATACAAAATTTGGATTTATTCCTCCCGTTAAAAATTCAAGCCTTCATATATATGTGTATGAATACACACAACTTATTGCCTTATATAAAACACAAAATACAAAATTTTTTAATTTTTACAATATAACAGTAAGTAAACATTTAGCAAGTTAACAAATTTCAGAAAAATGAGATGTACAGTATGTTTTTAAAAAAAATTCCAGAAAAGGGAATTCCAAAATTATAAATGTTGTACTTGTTTTCAGACAAATTTTATAAAGTCTAACTTAATTGCAAGAAAAGTATAATATCATGTACCCTGTAAAATATGAGAACAAAACATATAGTTTTAACACTAAGAAAATCATAAGACAAAGCATAAGTTTATTTTTTATTTATTTTTTTTCAAATGGTAAAAATTTATATCACACAGTTCATTGATAAATGATTATACAGACTTCAAATGTTAGAAAACAAATAAAGTTAAAACTTACAGTTTTCAGTTTAAAAAAAAGCCTGATGTTGATGATGGAAAACAGATGACTGTTTGTCCCTCTCACAGATGTCCTACAGCACTTGGGATGAGGAAGTATCACAGATCTTAGCAGAAAGTTGTATTCAATGCTTTCACAGAGAGACTCCTAACTTTATGATGGAGAATTAAAAAATTTTTGTAGAATTAATTCAAATGAATTTTAATATATATATAAATATATATAAATGTATATAAATTATATATTTATAAAATGAGATTTTGAAAAATATAAATGATATTTTATGATTGTTTAACCGAAAACAATTTCTACTACTGCATTCCTCCACATTAGCCTGCATGCCACAAAATTTGAGAAAGACTAGATTTTTAAATATTAGTCCCTGGTCTTTAGCAGCATGCCTGAAAAAGCGAGGAACTTCTAAAACAGAAAGTAATGAGGTTCATTAGCAGTATTCCGTAGCAATGACTTTTGTTAGGGAGGAAGTGTGCAATATAAAGTTTAGTGCCCACTTTTCTAACTATTTAGTTAACACCAGTTTTACATATTCAAGAGAATGAAAAAATTTTTCATATATCTCATATCATTTCACACAAAGTTCTCTCCCTAACACCCATCTTATATTTACAATGTAGAAATAGATTATCTCATGCATTATGACATGAACAGAAACAATACTTGTTATATATAAAATAAGAAAAATATAATAATTATTTAAATATATTAAGAGAGTGGTGATATGAGAGAATGAATGCTTAAAAATGTAATACTTTATATCAAAAAAGCAATTTTATATGATAACTTAATGTCATTATCATGGAGTAGAAATGTGATACATAAAATTTTTGGGTAGTAATTAAATAAAATCTAATAATCACTTAAATGTAAATTAATACATATATACATAGACAGAGAGATAAAGAGAATTTTTTCCCCCTTAAAATGAAAAATGTTGGTAGAAAAGCCAAAATAAGCTGCCCACTCTCCTGTATGGAAGCCTCATATTTTCCAGCATGCCGGCTAATGCAGGGGAATAAGGTAAATTTCAGACGCATTCAATAAAAATCTACTTCTTTTACTGCTTGCAATGTTCTGCATATTTTATCTTAACTTTAAATTATTAATAAAGTTTTTTTTTTTTTTTTTTTGTTTTGTTTTTTGGACAGGCGTATCTAATAATATCAAATATTTTACTTTGCATTTTTTATCTTTTATGATTGAAGCTATTTACTTGGGGTAAAGTTTAATTATCTAGGGAGACTTGTAAACTTGGTGTGATGGTTCTGTATTTTCAATTTTCATCTACAGATTTTTTAGCTGTCAAACTAGTATATACTAACTGATCCATATTTAAATCATTGATTTTGTGAAGATGATCAAAACAAGATGTTGAAGATTAAGGACAATAAGGTATCGTCGAAAAAATTAAGATCTATAAATGGTAAATTCTAATCTTTTTAAATCAAGATAAAATAAAAAAATTGTTCAAGTAAATAATTTCAGAAAACCTTTACCAATTAATCTACATATATTATTGATTTCAGTAGCTCTTGCTGCAAAACAAGAATGAATATTACAGTCCCATATTATAGTTTGCAACCTAGGTGCAGAATTAGCACAACATTGTGATGCACGCCACAGACTCTTGAGGAGATCTACAGACTATTTTTCAACTCTTAAAATTTATATAAAATAAAAACAAAATTTGGAAGAAATTACTAGCCATGTGGCATAATAATATTAACTGCATCACACATGATTGAAGAAGCTTCAATAAAACTGTCATAAAATTATAAATAATTGACAATTCTGTTCCAAATTTTCTGAAAAGTTAGGGCAATTGTTTCCAAAGAATAATAATAATTAAAAAAAAAAAAAAAAAAGGTCATAAACCTGAAAATTTAGACACAAAATGTATCATAAATTACAACAAACAGTTGCCGAAAAAAATAAAATTTGTCAATTATTTAAAGAAAAATCAACATAGATCACAGGAAAAACAAAAATTTTGTCAAAGGATCAGGAAAAACAGGATTTTTGCCAAAGGCTCATGAAAAAATGGCAATTTTATCAAAAGTTCACAAAAAAACTAACAAATTTTGTCAAAAGATGCAAAGAAAAAAGAACACACAGTGCCAGAGGATTTTCCCCCTCTTTTAGACGATGTATGATGGTGTTAAAAATTCTGAGACCAAAGGTAACTTATTTTTAAGAGTAATTTTTTTTATGTTATTTACAAATAGTTGAGAAGTTTGAGTGCATGTAACATAATGCGAGAGATTGGAATGTTTTGATTTGCTGTAACTGAAAATCTAAGAGGAAATTAAGGTTCTTTGGAATTCAATTCTTTGGAAACTGATAGAGAAAAATTTCCGGAAATGTTCGAGTAAAAGGTATTTGGTATTCACATTATTGAATGTAAAATTGGTAAATATGGAACTTGGAAACTGAGTAACTTTCAATTCAGACATAAGAGATAAATTATAGAATTTTTGGTACTTACATATTAACGCCACCGCAGCTGAAATTGCATAAAAAAATGCATTTAAAGGCACTAAAAAAGGACTAAAACACTAAAGAATGGCTTCAAAAATCAGCAAAAAACAAGGCAACAAGGAATCAAAAAGATAACTGCAGTGGCGTTAATACGTAAGTACCAAAATCTTTAAGTTTTACCTGATTTCATATGTATTTAAATATGTAATTCTCGATAGTGTGTCTGAAGTTGTGCTTTTTCAAGAAGGAAGTTTAAATTTATTTCTGAAAAAAAAAATTACCGTATTTTCGGGTGTATAGCCTGCACCCTGTGTATAACCCACACCCCTAAATTGAGCAGTACAGTAAAAAAAGTTCATGTATAACCCGCGGAGATGCATCGGTGTATAGTCCGCGGGCTATACACCATTTATGAACGTATATTTCGATCAGGGTTCAAAATTAGAAGCCATTAGTCATAATTTTTAACACAAATTTACCAAATTTTTTCATGATGCATATTACCTACTGTAATTCGGCTAAAATATTAAGATTATCAGTACCGTAATTTTCGGAAGAAACGTTGCGGTGTTTATGTGTTTTAAGATAACATTTCAAGCGATGCGGTGTTTACGTGCATTTTTTTTTCAAACAAGCGTGATATTTTTTCTGAATTTTTCAAAAAAAAAAAAAAAAAAAAAAAAAAATCGGTGATAAATTTAAACTTTCGGACATAAAATGTATACGTATCTTAGGTCATTGGTTCTCAAAAGGAACGAGTCCTTGGAATTGGTCCGAAATGAACCAACTCCGAAAAGGAATGATTCCTCAGACTCTATCCGAAATGAAACGACTCCGAAAAAGTTTGATTCCTCGGAATCGGTCCGAAATGCACCAACTCTGAAAAGGAACGATTCCTCGGACTCTATCCGAAATGAAACGACTCTGGAAAAGTTCGATTCCTTGAACTCCTTCCGAAATGAAATGACTCAGCAAAGGAACGATTCCCTGGAATCATTTCAAAAATGACTGACTGCTCTGAATCGTTCCGAAATGGCATAAATCATGCACTTTTTTTTTTGTTCTTTGCAACAGGGTAGGGTAGATTTTTTTTTTTTTTTTTTTTTTTTTTTTTTTTTAAATAAACTAAAAATAATCTTAAATTCAGAATAGTCGAGGTTGGAAGGGTTCCAGATTTTGGATTTTGTACTCTACAAACACAATGGCTATTATAGATCTATCAGTGCAATACTTGGTGACAGTTGCGACAGTTCTTCCAAACCTAGAAATAACTGTATTTAAGCAGTAAAAAAAGCCTTTACAAACATGGGAAAACACTCTAAATTTCGCGGCATAGCGAAAAAAATGTACAAATTTCAATGTTTTTTTCAAATTTTTCGAGGTTTAAAAATTGTAGAAAAAAAATCACAATTTCAATTTTTAAAAAATAATCTTTGTATAACCCACACCGTGTATAAGCCGCAGCAGCTTTTTGAAGGTTTTTTCTTGTATAAGCCGCGGACTATACACCTGAAAATACGGTATATGCTTGTTAATTATATATTTGATCAACTTTATTTTTGATATTTTAATCATTTGTTAAATTATCTATTTGGTTATTATTTTACATAAAAATATTTTACTATAAGAAGAATATATCTTCTTGGAGCATATTTAATTATACATCAATATTTACTTAACATTTATAATGAAATTGCGAAGGCATGCAAAGAGAAAATTGTGCTGAGGCAAAGTTAGAATTTGGTGCCCCCCTCCCCCAACTTTTTCTTGAGACAGGCCAAAAATGATGTTGGTAATATAAATTTGGCACCCTCTAAACATCCGTCCCAGGGCAACCGCCCCCTTTCGCCCCTCTTTTCCCACAGTGCTATCTAATTGTTTTAAAAACAATTTATTTTTTATTACTTTATTTATGATTTAAATATTCTACTATAATGTAAGCATTCATTGTAATTTCAATTTAAATATTACATTCATATGCAATTATGCTTAAAAAAAATTAAACAAATCAATGACGAGAAATCTACATATTCTAAATTTTTTAAAACATTTGCTTCTAAGCAAAGTGGATTTCAGGGAGTCTACTGTACTTTCAGGTCTACATAAATAGTTACAACACTAGATGCATTTAATTAAAAAACAGGTATTAAAATTTTATTAAAAGAAATGGAGCATGGAACATACATAATTCACATTTTAAGAAGAAAATCAAAACAAATAAACGAAACATAATTTAAGAATAGAAAATATCTCTTAAATATAAACAGATTACAAAATACTAGAGATGTACTGAATATTCGGTATTCGGCCATGTTACCGAATATTCGGTTAGGCCGAATATCAAACTATTCAGTTTGGCCGAATATCAAAGTATTCGGCCAAATCCAATACTTAATAAAGCCTTTTAAAACACATTTTAAAAAACTTTTCACAATTTCTACTTTTAAGTGTCAATTTATTAATATATTTAAAATAATTAGAAATAAAATCATATTTAAATAATATAGAATGTTTTTACATGATTTATTTGCTGTTTGTAAAGTTTAAATTAAAAAAATTAACCATGAGAAGGATTAAAATTATGATTTATTAGGATTCTCCTTAGGAATAAATGATGCAAGTGCAGATGCAAGTTCCTAAATTCTATTTAGTAATTATTCTCTTTTTTGCTTTTCCCAAAAGTCCTTAAACAAGAAAGGAAAACTTTTGAGATTAGTAATAGCTATCAAGGCAGACAATTTTTTGTTTATGAAACAATAATCATAATATACTTATTGAATCATAAATGTATTGTATTTCATCTCACTCTAGGTCAAACTTCTGTTTGAATGTATTTTTTGCAGATACCAGAAAGAATTGACATCTTTACATTATTTCAAAAATGTCATTGAAAACGATAAATCGGTACTACTTGATTATTACGTCGATCAAAAAACTACTGACAACCTACAACATTAAATGACAATCACGGTTAATCATAAATGTCACATTCACTTGACATTGTATACGTTATACGTGCTCATTACGTCATCCAGAGATTTCTGATTCAATGTTTTGTTTATGTTTTACTAATTTATTAGTTCTTTCGGTATTTAAAATAAAATTTATGCTAATTTTTATGATTTGGCGAGTAGTGTAGCGATTTATATAATTTGGCGAAATTGATCGACGGGTTGGTCAAGGTAATACCGACAAATCTTGCATTAAAACAGTAATAAGAAAATATATTAAATAGATAAACATAAATACCATACCTTTAAGATTACATAAGTTACCTTTAAAGGAAATATTATCCACAGAGTAATAGAGTCTTCCTGTGTGATGTTAACGATCGTTAGGCCTAACTCACATACATTGTAAATCAAAGCATTATTAAAATTTCTTTGTTATGTTGGAAATTTAAAGAGAAATAACTTTAGTCAGACTAAGGAATATAACTTTGTGACTAGAAATAGTATAAATACCAAGTGCAAATTGCTATAAAATACTCAAATGGAAATGTACGGAACAAGCTACATCAAAAATATTTTCCGATTAAATTTTCGATCGATATACATGATGATATCAAAACACTTTTCGAATATGTTCGATTAAAAATCTTTCTTGCCACTGTAAAAAGTATGCTGTATATGATTTATTTTATTTCTCTCCAGATTTTCAAGGTAATAAATAAATATAATGATTGAACAAGTATATTTCTGTGTTAGGCCTAATGGTCAAATTTTCAGCTGAAGGTAACTTATTCAAAGGTTATAGCTTATTCAATTTATGCTTGTCTGTTAAATGTTTATTATTGTTTGAATGTATCATTTATCTTCTTTAATATAACTTTTGTAATAATTTCAAAATGTCAATTCCATGTACGTGAACAGCACTTTGTTTCTTTGGAATCAGTACGCATTTTAAAAATAATTAGACATGAAATATGTTTAAAGATGTATTGAATGTATTAATTATAACATGTGAATTATTCGTATTAAATGTGCAGTTTTTTAGACTTTCATTCTCTATAATTTGAATAGTAGTATTAATATCGATAAAACATATTATCTTTTTTTTATTTTTTTTCTCCAAGTTTAAAAGACTCATTCATACTTTATGTATATTTTTTGTTTAAGAATATAATTTATGTAATGGGTGATTAAGTGTGTTCATTTCCCATGTGAGAGCCTTAGAATTATTATTATTTTTTAAAAGCTTGTTGACTCAGTTCAGGTTTAATAAAGTAAGATTTTTTTCCCAGATAATGTAAATATTTATAAAAACAAGTCTTATAAACTTTAACGCATGTTTATATAAATATAAATGCTTCTTCTATAAGTAATATATCTATATTTATGGTACTATTTGTTTATTCTGTTGACCAATAAACTATAGCCAATCTATAAGAATGCATGCCAATAATGGATGATCGTAACTATTTACTGTGATTATTGATTCATCTGTTCTTCCATTATTTAAAATAACAATTATGATAATTTAGATAATTTTGCAAATAATTTGGTGATATGCATAATTTTGCAAATTGATCAATGGGATAACCAACTAGTACCATATTTATATATACAATAGACTATCTTAAATTCACGCAGCTTCAGACCTGGTATTGTGCTAATTTTAGAATTTTGCAGTTTTTTTTCATTGCTTTGTTTACATTTTTAATTAATATTTTGAGAATAATAATGTAGTCAAAGTTACAATCAATGCTTGTAATGTAGTAAAATATTCAAATAATTTATTAACTAAACTGATAAAAGTAAGATTATTTTTAAAATGATTAAATTATCAAATGTAAAGTTTGAGTATCTAATTAATTATGTATAATTTAATATACAGTATAACTTCTTTAATCCGGAATCGTTGCGATTACTGCGAGTCCGAATTATAGAAAATTCCGGATTACAGACGTTTTGTAGCTAAAATGCATGAAAATTAATAGTAATATTAATATCTCTTATTAATATGGTAATACAAAATAGTATTCAACTAAATAATTGAAAACATTGAGAAAAATCATTTGAAAATGTTCAAAAACGAATGTTTTTTAAAAATTTTTTTAATTTTATGCAGTGTCGCCATCTGTCGCAAACTAAAAGTACCAAAGGTACAAATTTTTTTTTTAAATGAGATTTCTGATTAATGAATTCGTAATAAATAATGCATATCACTAGAATGACAGATTCGCCATGAAAAATATTGATAAATTAATTTCTAAAAAAAAAAAAATTACAGTGACAAATTTAAGGCTTACAATTGTAATTTAAAAATCAAACTTATAATTAATGTATCTAAAACTCTTATACAGAACGCTAATAATATAAAAAATTAAATATATAGTAACTATAAATGTCAAAGTAAGTCATAAGTTAAATACTTAAAAGAAATAACACCTAAAAAAAAAAAAATTTGTGATATTTTCCCGACGTCTTATTATTTTTGGAAAAAGAAAAATAAGTGAAATTACTATCAATCATGAATTTTTACAACTTAGTATCTAAAAAGACACCTATATTAATTACAAATGTATTTTAGAGAGTTCTTGCAGTAAAAAAGTTGTGCTATTATGTAATATTTTCATTTTCTTAAGCATTTTCTGAAACTCATTTACATAAGACCTATGGTGCCATCTATTATCTTTTATTCAAAATAAAAACGAATAAACGCACTGAAGTGTCCGGATTACAGAAGTTTCCGAATTATAGATGTCCGGATTAAAGATGTTATACTGTACTTAATAAAGATGAGATACATTTTTCTTGAATTATTCAAATAAATTTGTCTCATAGAGGTACCCCTTTAATTCACATTAAAATCATGAATAAAGAAGTTTTATTTCCAGTATAGCGAGTCTTGATAACCAAAAAATCTGATTAAATACATAAATATATTGTGATTACCAATGATATTAGCAATATGAGAATTACATATTAAAATGCATATGAAATTAAATAAAACTAAAAAATTCTGTAATTTTACCCCTACATATGAACTGAAGGATTCATTGTTTACATCTATGATGATGTGTCAATTTGATGAGAGCTATTATACATATATGTGTGTGTTTGTGTAAGTTTACCTGGTATTTCAATTGTCTAGTGCGAAAGCAAAACCTGATATGAGTCAACATAGGGCAAAATTGGGAAATTTCTTTAGCGGCCACTGGCCAGTAAGACTAATTTTTCAAGTGGCCATGATGTTTAAACTAGTGGCCACTTTTTTATTTAAAAGTACTAAACAGTTAAAATTTCTATAAGTATTAATGTAAGACTGAATAGCACAAATAAATGTGTTAATATAAATATACTGGAACCCAAAAAAGTAGAATTGTTGATAAGATGTAAGTAAAATATATTATCTCCTTGTAAAAAAGTGGCCATAAGGTGGCCGCTGATAGACAATTTTTCACTGGCCACTGTTTATCATTTACTGGCCCTGTGGCCGGTGGCTAGTGCTAATTTTGCCCTTTAAGGGTCAACTAACTATTTTATAACTATGGGTAAGAGAGACATGTGGTTTTCTGATACATATAGCAAGAATTATAATCCACACACTCATTATCTGCAATTTTCTATAATCAGCATTGCCTAGCAGCAGTAAATATTGGGAATTTTGCCACTCTGTTGCTAAAAAATATTATGATCTTTATATCGTTGCTAAAAAATATTAGGTTCTATTTACAACCATTTAATATAGTAAATGGTCACAAATTCTGTCAATCTACGGCAGAAAAAAAAAAATCGACAACCAATTGGAAAATATCATAATTTCATAAAACAACCATGGGAAAAAAAGTAATGAATTTTGTCAATACGTTGGTGAAAAATATCATGAATTCTGACGAATAGTGTCAGAAAAAATACAAGTTTTGCTAAACAATCAAGGAAAAATACTGCAAAATTTGTCAAAAGATCGCAGTACCATATAACTATTTTGTCAATCTTTCTGTGATAAATATCGCAAACTTTGACAAATGGTTGCAGAAAAATATTTCTAATTTCATCAATCAATCACTGATAACAACATGAATTTCATCAAACAGTAATTGAATAAAAGTGCAATATGACTGCAGAAAAGAACGTAAATTTTTGCAATAGATTGCAAAAAAATAAATTGCAGATTTCGTCAAACGATCTTTGAAAAAAATCATGAATTTTTGTGAAATGATTGCTTAAAAAGTCAGAAATTTTAATAAAGAATTCAGAGAAAATATTCCAAATTTTGTCAAAAGACTGCTGAAATATACAGCTAATTTTTTACGATTGTGGAATCACATTATATGTTGCCAGTCTGTTACTCAAATTTATTGTGCACTTCAAAAATGGTCGCAGAAAAATATCAAAAACTTTTCTCATGACAATAAAACTTATTTTTTTATATCACGAAAATGAAACTTAATTTTCATACCTAATTTCAATATATATATTATTTATTTAATATGTAATTTTTATAAATGATTTTTTATGGATAATATATTAAATTATTAATTTTCCAATTTATGTTAAATACTGATTATGCTATTAAAAGTTCTCCATTAAAATAAAGCCATATAATACTTTATATTCCACAATATTCTATAATTGGTACCAGGGTTTGTTGATTTAAATCGATTTTTTTAAGTAATTCATTTAAATCAGTTTTTCTTTTAAGTTATTTTTAAATAAATTTAAGATATAAACAAACATAATAATGTGCTTTAATATAATTTAGTTTTATATAATATATATAATCAAGCAACTTTCAGAAAGATAAAGCTTAAATTATGGCAAAAAGTAAAATAAATGTAAAGTTTAGAAAAAAAACATGCTTTCAAATTTCATTTGAATCAAATTATAAAATAATCTTGCAAAAGTAAAGAAATTTAAGCAGAAATATATTGAATATTTACTCATTAGTATTTAGAAAAACTTCTGCAAGTTGAGGTAAAATAAAATTGTATGACTTTATGTGCTGCACTTTGGTAAAGCCTGTTACATTATGATTTGAGCAAAATCTGAACAAGTCATTTATTTTTTTTTATTTAATATAATTGATCTCAGTCCTTTAGAATGATGGAAGGTATTTTTGTTAAAGTTATCGAAAAGGTTGATGCTAAAAAACTTAGAGCATTAATGATCAACTAGTTTTTTACTACAATAGATTTATCTGCTTCAGTAGAACAAATGTTTTCTGCCTTTGGTTTGGTACTTTCAGAAATTAGAAATCAACTGGTAAAGCTTCTAAACCACTGTTATCAAAATGCTTTAGGCCAGAAGACACAATTGGGATGTATTTACTAATTGATCAACTTCTCACTAGTGTTGGAATTCACACCGGAAAATTTTGAATAGCAATTTTCTTTTAGTTTATTTGTGGAATATCTATAATCTTTTAAAATAATGAAATTACTGATTAATTTATCATTAATTACTTCATAAACGTACTGATAAGAATTTAGAATCACCCAATAAAAAAATCATGCAGATGCGGCAAGATTTTAGCATTCTTTTTTCTGGCTGAATTTTTATTTAGGGATTCCAAGTTCTCATTAGTAAGTTTAAATAGTTATTGTTTTAAAAGATGATTTAATATTCCACAAATAAAATTGCTATTCAAAATTTTCTTGTCTAAATTCCAACACTACTGAAAAGTTAGTCGATTAGTGATGACATCTCAATGTTGTGTCCTCTGGCCATATGTATTTTGATGGCAGCAGCTAAACTTATTTTTCTCAGCAAGCACTTAAAAAAACAAAAGTTAAAAACATAATTTGCCTCCAATTTTGTTTAAAATTTTTATGTGCTGCAGATGTTTTTATTTTAATTAAAATACTGAAGGTTGAATTAATTGTTGATGTCTGATTTGTAGATTTTCATGCATTTTGTATAATCGAGTTTTTCATAGCCTAAAATTTTACCTTGAAATAAGATGAATCATTTAAGTAAATTGTGTAATATTATTAATAGGTAATACTTATATGTAAAATTTATACTATGTATGTAAATTTATAGTTTTTAAATTAAACAAAAAGTCAAATAAAATAATAATAATGTGTGACATTAAAAAAAAATATCTGATTTAGATAAAAAAAAATTCTGATTATTTTGATTTTTATTAAAGAAATAAAAAATAAAGAAAAGAAAAGAAAAAGAAATCATGTCCCTGATTGGCACAACCTTTGGTCCCAACTAGTGTGCATTAAAGATCTTTGACTGTATTCAGCATGGAACATAATTTTGCATGACACACACACACCAAAAAAAAAAAAAATAAGAAAAGAAGGTTAGTCTGTTATCCCGTCGACCGATTTTGCCAAATTATACAAATCGCCAAACTAATAGCCAAATTACACATATTGACGTAATTTTTATTTTAAATAATAATAAAAAACAAATAATTAGTATGATATTAATAAAAATACAAACAAGAAGTCGAAATAAAAATCACTTAATGATGTTTTAAGCACGTGTACCGCATTTAATGTCATTGAATTGACATTCACGATCATACATTATTGGCATTTAATCTTATAATTTGGCGATAGTATTTTGGTCGATGGGATAACAGAGTAGTACCAAAAAAATTCTAAATTTGGACAATAAAAAGCATCACCACAGATAATTCCGTATTGCTCACATATTGGAGTTATTTGCACTTTTTACTTTTCAAAATTTGAACTTTTTTTATTTATTTTTTTCACTTTTTTTCTCTTTTATATTTTTTTTTGTGTCGTACAAAATTCCGTACCACGATTAAATATTTATTCAAACCACATTCTCCCCAATCTATACTTCTTTTTTTTTTTTTTATATGATTCACTTTTACGCCAAACTTCTGAAACACTTAGTAAATATAGAAGAGAGTGTTGTACCTTGAGATGCTTGTCCCTCGGGATATTGGTGATTTCTATTAAAATAATGCCAACTGTGATCTTTTGTTTATTTCTAATAGGGACTAGTAACCAACTGATCTCATCCTAGTAACAGACAACACCAGAAGCATTTAGTTAATGACGTGGTATGAAAAAGGAATTTTTTTCACTAGTCCAAAGTAAATATTTATCCCCTATTCAAATTTCATTTTTTACCAATGTACTTTTGCAATTTTTTTGTCAATTGCAATTTTTTTTTTATATAAAAGAAGATTTTTTAAAATATTTTAACTAAGAGAAAATAATAAAAAAGCTTTTAGAATTATTATCATTTTTGATTTTATTTATATCATGTGGTGATTGTACCTTGGGACAGTAAAATATGTTGTACCTTGGGGCATGTCAACAAATGCATGGTATGTAATAATGTGCATAAAAAAAGAGTATTTTTGATACTTAATTTACAGAAAATTCTACTAAATAAATGAAGTACAGTAAGGAAAATAATCCAACTTTATTTTGGATATATTTTATAATGTTTGAAGATTATTAAGAAGGTTTTAAAGGTATGATTATATATTTCACCATGTTGTTAACCATGGATAACATGACAGTCATATTTCATATCTTAAACAGATAAATACTAGGAAGTTAGAATTATTTTATTTTCAATTCCCATCCATTCTTTCCAAAAATTACAGCCACTTGACTGTACTGTCTTTGAGCTTAAAAAAAAACATACTATTGTCTTCTGGTAATGAAGAGATGATGTCATATCCTTGACAGCAAGTCACAATATCAGTTGCAGCAGAAATTGTTGGAAATGCATTTTAAAAAGCTTTCACACCAACTACTATCATTAAAGATTTTTAAATAACAGGTATTTATTCAATCAATGAAAATGCTTTCACAGAAGACGGATTTTTATAATATGTAACTGACAGACCATTTCATTCAACTGAAATGTTTCATGAAAATACCTGAATTATAGCATTAAATGTGTTATCAGATGTATGCAAAACAAGTTTATCTTTACATTCTCAAAATGCCACATCCCCATTAATGATTGGGTCATTTTGCAAAGTTGCAACTCTTAAAAGCACTGTCTGTAGAAGAAAAGGGATATCTTGCATTTTAAGAGTTTCTTTAGTAACAGCTGAAATTGAAACTGCAAAGCAGAAAAATTCTGTAGTAAGAAAATGAAATGAAAGACCACCTCCAGAACAAAATAGCAATTTTGAATCTGTTATCAACTCGTTTTATCTAGTACTAAAGATGGTAATAATATTAATTGTGATGAAAACTTGAGTTTTATTCTTTATTTCTTTGAAAAATAATTTGTCGGCACAAAACTAGTTATTGTTATACTACAAAATATTGTATTACTTATTGTTTAAAACTATTAATTAGTTAATTGCCTATTACCTGAATTATGTAACATGTCTCAAGGTACAACATAGTATGTTCTAAGGTACGACAAGATTTTATACCTTGGGATAGTTTGCCTCCCTAACTTAAAATGAGTGACTTATTTAATTTTTTTTTCAAACAACATGAATTTCTAAAAATAAATTACAGAGAAATAAGTTGGTCCATTGAAATGTTACTTTTAAATTTTAAATCTGATTATAATCATTGGAGTAAAAAATTGAAATGTGAAAATTGTCCCTAGATATAACACTCTCCCCTGTATGCATATGTAAAAGTTTCAAATACAGTTTGAATTTTGAGACGGGAGCTCCTCTTTAGTCCAAATTTTAATGTAGTGTGGATAATAATTTAAGTTCTTAGTTTTTCAGAATTTTTTTTTGCATTGTTACATTTACATATCACATTTAAAAACGTTATAATGTTTATCATGTAAAAAAAAAAAGAAATTTTCCCATTAATAAAATGAATATTCAATACTGAAGTAAAAAAGAACTGTAAAAGAACATTTTATTTAGCTCAATTATGCATTTTTTTCTATGTTTTCACAATTATATTGAAATGTAATAATAATAAAAGATATTGCCTGGCAACTACTGAAGAAAAATTTAATAATTATTTGAGTTTTATTTTACAATCTGGTTATTTTTAATTTATTCAAACACTTAATTTAACTATTGAAATTGTTGTTAACATTGCTAACAAAGCATCAAAAGTGAAAAAAGCATACAGAGCCTTATCATGTATACAAGTGAAGGCTGCCAAGTTAGTGTTCATATCCAAGTTGGCAGAGCGTTGATATGCTGATCCAAAGATCTGGGTTCGAACTCTGGCCTGAATACTTTTTCGCTCAATTGTTTTTATGCCTTGTTAGAAATCTGAATAAAAATTCATGTAACTAAATTCAGACCTACTAATTATCTGGTTTATTCCATCGTTTCAAATACTATATTAATCAAAAAAGTTTAGAACTTTTATAACTACTTTTAGCCTTTTATAAAAACGGTTTAAATCATTAAAAAAAATCATAAAACACAAGGCACCAGCTCCAAACAATCATTCTGCCTTTCTACATTGCATAATACTTTCAATACATTTGGTTGTTCTAACCATTAAAAAGAAACAAAATGGTTGCCATTGAAGATAATGTAATGGAAACCACTTTTTACCATAAGTATGTGATCATTGTATAAATTAATATGCTTTTGATATAGGTGTAAAGCATCGCCTTGATCGCTAGTTAACCATATATTAACTATCTTAAAACATACTAGAAAGTAAATTCAGAATGAAAAATTTAATTATCGTTAATAATTATGTAAGAGGACAAATTACATGATGATAAACAAATTTTAACAAATTTTCGATTTTTCTATATACGTTGGGTGTTTCTTATAGATTTCAAGCTGCTCAAAACGAATATGTTTGTAGAAATTTTCTATCACCCTCCAATTTTGAGAAATTTCATTAATACGTTTTGGAGTATGTAGGCATCGTATAGGCATTATAATTATATTATATTATTCTCTTTCATGTATTTGATTCACACAAACATTCCTTTTTCTTATTACAACGATAGAAGATACAGCAAGAGAGTAGAAACAGATGTCCCCCTAATAAATTTTATGTTAGCGACCTTGAACAGACAGCTCTAGCCACCCCCACAGTATTTGACTTTAACGCAAATCCCTGACAGTGGAAACTTATTTTCGCGGCAAATATATTACTATTTCTTTGTTCTGTAAGACTTTTTAATTAAATTTTGATTATAATTATGGTATTTTCTTCTGCAATATCTAAAACATGTCTAGAGGATGCGTTAATGAACCCGATTCTCTTTGCTGTGTGTGCGGGGAGCTAACTTTGAAAAAGCATCGATGCGCCTATCATATGTACTTTAGATATAAAGTAGGTGAACGAGATAAGAAATGGGCACCTCGTTCTTGTTATACACAATGTACTACAAACCTCCGGGCGTGGATGAAATGTACAAAAAAGTGTATGTCCTTTGCTAGACCCATGATATGGCACATGCCAAAGGATCAAATAACTGACTGCTACTAATGTATTACAAAAATTAAAAGATTCTTTGCAAGAAGTAAACATAAAATTAAGTACACGAACTTAGATTCAGCAATGTGACCAGCATTACATAATGATGATTTACAAATACCGAAACCTCCAGAGAATTTTACATATGATGATGCAGCAGTAGAAATGTAAATCGATGAAACTGAAACTTCCTCTACATCTGATATGAACTATTCTCCTGTCTTAAATGAAGAACCACACCAAATTATTAAAAAAGAATTAAATGATTTTGTGAGAGACTTAAATTTATCAAAGAAAAACTCAGAATTACTTGATCAAGATTGCAAGGTTGGAATCTCCTGAAAAACAATACAAAGATATCTATTTATCGAGATTGATATAAGAAATATTCAACATTTTTTTAAAGAAAAGATGATTTATGCTATTGTAATGATATAAGTGGCTTAATGTCTGCTTTAAATTGTCAATATAACTCGGAACAATGACCTATAAGAGAGGACCCACAGATAAGACATTTACCGCTACATAAAGTATGAAATTTTTTATTAATATCATTTCTTTTTACAAATATTCTATATTTTTCTGAAACTTTATAAACAATGTATACTTTCAGTGTTTTAAATATTAATTTTTAGCTTTATAAATGTTTATTTAAAAGTTTGTTATTACTAAAATACCAAATGATAAATCTCTTAAGGTGTATGTGTTGAATAAATACTACAAAATTGAAATTTTGAATTTTTTAAAAATCTGTAGGTGATGGAAACTTTTTAATGGCATATTCTTTCACAGCACCACCTAAAATATAAAATAAACCACACACTTAGTTAGAAACAGAAACCTTGTTTATCAGTGTTATTGGTGACATTCCACATAAAGTATTTAATGGAATTTCTCGAAATTTCAAAGAATTTAAACTTCAAGAGTTTTTTTTTTTTTCACATTTAAAATACCAGACAATGAGCCTCTTCCTTTTTTCAGCATATTTCATAAAATTAAGCGTCAACTCCCAAAATGAAAATACACAAAATATACTTATTAGTATGTACTTCATTTTCTGATTGCAACTCTGTAAGTCATTTTTAAAAAATATGAAAAATAATGCTATGAATCCTCAAAGTAAAATTTTGTGTCTTCCATCCACTTCCTTGTTGATTTTACATTATACGAAATTTGATTAAAAAATAAACTTAATTTTATAAAATATCTCTGAAATTTTAATACTATAATATTTTAGTACAAAAACTGCACAATCTTTGGAAACATATTTATAGTTCATAAATTTGGTTCGGATATAACATCTAAGAACAAAATATCAGTTTGGATTTGAAAAACATTGAGTTATTATATATTCTATCCATATGAAAGGTAAAGCGTATCTGACAGCTAGCAACTTGAAATTAGGCATGGCAGATACTTTTAAGATTTAAATGATCTTTAAGAATATTTCTTAAAAAGTTCGAAACTTAAAATAGTTTAAAATCATCCGAAAGCGTTCCAAAATCGTTTTAAATTATGATTTACGATAGAAATTATGATTTCTATGCAATCTCATGAACTACCAAACCAATATCAAAAGTAATTGTTGAAAATTCATAGTAACAACTCTTGTTCCAACATACGTCCTATTATATGTCAGTGTCACTACTACTTGGTGGTTTCAGCACCAAAAACCGTTCTTAATTGTGATTTTTGTGACACTACAGAAACTAGCAACTTGAAATTTGGCATAATAATTATAAGATGTAAAAGCTTTCGAAGAATAGTTACGAAAAAAGTTGAAATAAAAATTTTTTAAAAAGTGCGCAAAAAGCGTTCTGGAAATGTTCTAAATTGCAATCTCAGGAAAAATTAAACTGATTTCAGAGGTAATGATTTCAAATTGATGGTGACAGTCTCAGCTCCAATCTTAACTATATTTTAAGTATTGTTATTTTCACTACGACTTGGGGGTTGCAAGAGTAAAACTAAATTGTGTTTTTGTACAACTGAGGAGTCTAATATTTTGAATTCGGCATGGTAATTATAAGATGCAGATACTTTATAAAAACTACTGTCCAAAGAAATTAAAAAGCATAAAGTGAAAGGAAAGCCTTCTAAAAACATCCTAAATTACATTTTTTGCAATTTTATAAAATACAAAACCGATTAAAAAAATGGTTGCAAATTGGCATAGGACCTATTCAAACGTATGCTATATTTTATGTCGGTGCCTCTTCTACCAGATGGTTGCAGGAACAAAAAAGCATTCTAAATTGCAATTTCTCTTATATTTAACAGGCAGGAAACTTCAAATATGGCATGGTAGTTACTTATTAAATAGAAATATCCACTTAGATCTGTCAAAAGCAAATTCGTAATTTAAAAATTGTGAAATAGAGGGGATTAAAAACGTTCTAAAAAATCCTAAATTACGATTACTATCCTATCTCAGGAAATAATAAATCGATTATAAAAGTAACGGTTGTGAATCAATCGTTATCATCTCTGATCCTGCACAGGCGATATTTTATGACGGTGCCACTACCACCTGGGGTTTTTAGGAGCAAGAAACGTTTTGAAAAAGCATTTAAAATTTTTCTAAATTACGTATATGTGGGATATTAGGGAATACCGTACCCATTTCAAAATTAATGAATGCAAATTAACGGTAAAAGTCCCTGTTGTAGCATAGGCATTTTATTATGGTGGTCTTACTCTTATAATCTTCTGAATGATTTGTCCGTATTTTTATGTTTCTCAAAAACAACTTTAATCTGCGGAAGACAAAAATATGTTCATCAGAATTGTATTTCAAAATATATATCAAATAAAGAGGCAGAGTGTATACAAACAAACAGAAGAAAATTGTAATTAAGATTATTTTTATAAGCATTTTTATGAAATGCAGAAAAGTTCTCAAGATGCTTGGAAGGATAGAGAAGATAGACTTTTAGACAAGATAATTGGAATTTGATGGAATGATTATTATATTTATAATGTAAATGCCTACTAGGAAGATGGTTTCTAAAAATTCAAAACTTTAAATGAATACTTAAAGGAGCGTATTAAATTGAGCATAAAAATTTCAAAGTATTTTCTAAATTATCATTAATCAGAATTAGCTTTAGTTCTTATTGTTAGTTTGTCTCATTTTTGCCTAGTGCAGTTTATTAATGAAAGTTAGTCAAACTTTGGCTAAAACAATATTTTTGAATTATTCCTAAAATTATAATTTCTTCTAATAAAAGTTAGACAAACAAAAATTAGTTAGCAAATTTCAACTATTAGGCGAGTGAAGCCGCAGGTTTTCCCAGTATAAAGTAAAGGTCTAAATATTATTCGTATGTTTCAAAGAGCTTTATAAAAATATCTTGCTGTGATTGAAGTTCTTCTGGTTGTAGATATTAACGTTAAATAACCAAATAATTACTTATTTGATAACTATTTTTTATTTTTTAATGACTTAATTATGAAATTTCTTATATATTTTTTAAATTCATAATCATTTAAGTTATATATATAAATTTTAATTTATATTTCAGGCGCAGTTGTTTCTGAAGTCTATTTTGAACATACAGTTAAACAATAGACGAAGACAAATCGTGCTCAAAAACTACATTTTTTTTCTACTCAGAGAATTTTTTCCCGAAAAAATTTCTTCAATAAGGATCATTTTATATTTTTGAGCTTATATGCAAGTTCATGCATGATATATATTTTCAATATGTTTTTTTTTCAAGTAAAAAATTCATTCTTAAAGAAGTCAGTTAATTTTATGATGTGTCATCATGTTGATATTTCATAATTCATTTAATAAATTCAGTGTTCTATAAAGGAAAAATCTGCTTGCAAATCTTTATTGAATACATTAATATACATTCATTCATTTTAGTTGGTGATTTGTTTCATTAAACGTGATTGTATTCTATTGAAACGAAAAGAATTTTTAATGTATTTGTATCTATTTGGCCATATTTAAAAAAATATAAATAATATATTTATTATTCAATTCTGAATTTATACTTTAGAGAAGCATCTTCATTTTATAGAAAACTTCTCGTTTCATAGTAAAAATAAGGCTCTGCTAATTTATTTTTATCTAAAAATATTTTACATATGAAATATAAAAAGAAAGATACCTTTAAAAATCTAATTTAACTTTGAACCAATAAAGTAATTGGAGAATTTTGCAATAAAGCATTTACACATAAGTTTATTTTTAATGTACACTATCATGCCGGTGGTAAGGAAGCCTGTTTCATTTTCGAGTTCTCGAATAAAAGTTTTTTTTTTTGGTAAATCTACAAAAATTAAGTCTTTCTTCACCTTTCTTTTGTGAGGTGTGTACGAAACAGTTTCTGTAAAATGTTATCCATATGTTCAATTATGTTATACTAAAAACAGGTTTTTTTCTTGTGAGAAATTCAGCAAAATTCTCATAAAATCTTGTAATACGTTTAACTTCATTGTGATCAAACTAATTAGAAATCTGTTATATGATGGGTAGTAGTGGACTTTTTCAAGAAACTAATTTAAGTGACGAGCTGCAAATGCATAATAAGGAGAAACCATTTGCTTGTGATGTGTGTCACAGAAGGTTTTCCTATATATCTGACCTAAGTGTCCATCTGCGTGTTCATACTAAAGAGAAACCTTTTATTTGTGATGTGTGTAGCAA
>OZ025302.1:24362883-24376026 GCA_964019185.1 Maratus speculifer
TGGTACAAAAATGTAAATACAGTAGACTCCCTCAAATCCGCAAAGCTTGGGACCAGGGGTTGTGCGGATTTTAGAATTTTGCGGATTTCTGGTCATTGATTTGTTTACACTTTTGAAACATTAATTTGATTGGTAGTTAATCATTGTAATCAATGTATATAATAAACTGAAACGTTAAAATAATTATGTAAAATATTTAAATAAATAAATAGTTAAAAAACAAGTTATTAAAAAAATAAGTAAAATAAAATTTTAGAAAAACATTAAAATAAAGTAAATAACTAAGATGCAATTCTAAATATAAAAAATGATGAGTAAAAATCAATCTATAAAGAAAAATTTTCGCCTTTACTTATAAATAAAAACATCTTGATTAATTAAAAAATATTCATTTTATGCACAAAAATTAAGCTGCAACTATGATACGGTAATGATTATTTCGATTAAATATCGATCATCGTAATTAATAAAGCGAATGTAAATCCCAAATTCGTTTCGTAACTAGCAAGGATACGAAAATAATAATAGAACTATTGAAATAATAATTTTATATAGCAAAAATTAACCTGCCACGCGAATTGCAAGCTCTACCAAACGGCTATTGAAGTCATATTACGCTGCAACTACGATACGATAAAGATTAATTCGATTAAATATCGATCATCGTACGTCTAAGAAACATATTATTTAACACTTCTTGCTAAAATTCCCCAATTTGATTGCATTGAAGCCACTCCTATTGTCTTAAATTTTCCCTCCATTCCCCATCTTCTGATTGCAGCCATTTATAACCCCCCTTCTAGGAATACGTCTGCTACAAAAAGATCTCTCAAATCTCACTCGCCCTTTTTCAAATTTTTTAATTGCGGGTGATTTTAATGCTCACCATTTCTCCTGGGGCTCTAGACGTTCCAGTGCTTCTGGTATTAAACTTCGCAGGTGGACAGATCAAAATCATGCACAAATTATTGCACCCACAGAGTCCATCCGCCATGATTCCCATTCTATTATTGATTTTGCTATCACCTGCAATTTTCCCTTCCCGCACACTATTCAAGCTGTGAATGATTTGTCTTCTGATCATTTACCAGTTGTGCTCAGATTCGACGTGGGTAATTTCCATCTTGATATCCCTCAAGCCTTTTCAGTCAATTGGGATAACTTTGCTCATATTCTTTCGAATACTGAGTCACCATCCACTGAGATTCACACTGCTAATGATGTAACAGCTTCAATTCATACATTTGGAAAAACCCTTCAAAATGCATTTAGAGAAGTTGCGAAGCCTCGGCAGAAAGTAGTTGAATTCTTTCGACTACCTGAGCACATCAGGAACTTGAAAAGAGACAGAAATCATTTAAGACGGGACTGGCAGATGTCTAGGGACCCCCATCTTAAGCTCCAGCTTAATCGCATGAATCGCCACATTATTGTTGCAATCAAGGAGTTTAGTATTTCACGCTGAAACACCTATGTTGAGTCCTTATCGACTTCTGACAACACAATTTGGTCAGCAACGGCCCGCATCCGTAGGACATGATCACACATCCCAGCCCTTAACGGCCCCAATGGAATGGCCTACAGCAACCGAGACAAGGCTGAGCTCATTGCTGACAGTCTTAGAAATCAGTTTACTCTAAATCACGATGTCATCAATCCTAGCATGACTAGGATTGTCAATTCCAATGTTGAAGAGTTTCTAAACACAAACCATAATAATACTCTCACACCTGCAACCCCATCCGAGGTTGTAACCTATATCGGGAATCTTAAAAAGAATAAATCACCTGGTCTCGATTGCATTTTTACAAGCATGCTTATGTACCTCCCTTTAAACTTTATATTTTTTCTAACCTTTCTCATAAATACTATGCTTAACCTCTGTATGTTTCCCGACTGCTGGAAGCGAGCACTGGTTGTACCAATTCCAAAACCTGGGCAGGACCGCCATGCTCCCTCTAGCTTTCGACCTATTTCATTACTTTCCTGTATCTCAAAAGTCTATGAATACATACTAGCTAACCGTTTGAAGGAGTTCATTACCACTAATTCGATAATTATTCCAGAGCAGTTTGGCTTTCAACCCAAACTCTCTACGCAACACCAGCTTTGGAGGGTAACTGAACTCATTCACGAGGGTTTTCTAAACAGACAAAACGTTGTATTCATAGACATTGCTAAAGCCTTTGATAGAGTTGATGACCATGAAGCTCTAATCTATATACTCATTCGACTTAATGTACCCCCTCAACTTATTCTCATTATATATAATTATCTTAAAAATAGATCATTTTCGGTTAGAATAAACCATTCTATTTCTTCTTTTCGCATAATCGAGGCAGGAGTTCCCCAAGGGGGATTATTAAGCACCTGGCTCTTCAACATCTACATTAATGATATACCTCAGATTCCCCGCATCCTATTAGCATTATATGCGGATGACACGGCCATACTTTTCAGAAACATATCACTACACATTGTGATTGAACAACTCCAATCTTACTTCCATATTCTTTCTGTTTGACTGAGAAATTGGTGTATTAAAGTAAATGCTTCTAAAAGTGCTGCCATGATTTTCTCAAAAACTCCTATCACCCCTAACATTAATCTTACTCTTAATCATGAAGATATACCCTGGGACAACGATTATAAATATCTGGGAATTTACCTAGACTCCAAATTAAACTGGGCACGGCAGATTTGTGACATACGCTCTAAAACTACCGTTGCCAAGTCCTCTCTCAATTCTTTATTAGCTAGACATAGCTGTCTGTCAATTCCAAACAAGTTACTGCTTTATAAAGCCTTTATCAGAGCTACCATGACTTATGGGTCAATTGTTTGGGGATCTGTATGCGAAACTCAACTACGAAAACTTCAAATCATGCAAAATACTATTTTAAGACAGATTGTAAATGCAACTACGTTCGTCCGGAATGATGTCATTCATAAAGATCTCAAAATTTGGCCAATTTCTCAAGTTATTAAAAAACTTGCTCAAAATTTCCAGAGAAATCGATTTCTTATACCCAACAATGCGTTGCGGTCAATAAAGCCATACAATATTAATGACTCAATTGGTAAAAAAAGACCGCTTGTCATCCTAAGTCGAGATGATGGTTTTGCTCCACCTTCTAAACGAAGAGGGCAAGAACCACCTTAAACGTATTGTTGTGGTTATTTTAAATTTTATTTCTTTATGTATATGTTTATCCTTTATTTTAATATCTATTCTCTTATTTTTTTTTCTCTGTTTTATTTTAAATCGTATTTCTGACATTGTTCCTGCCTATACTTTTGGCATCGGATTTAATCTACTTTCTTTATAAAGAAAAAAAAAATTATTAAAAAAAATCCTATTGTATTGTTTTTTACTGCTATTTATTCTTTTTTTTTAATTCATTATTGTTTTATTTAATTTATATATATATTTAAATTCCATATATTATCTGGCTCTGGGGGCCCCTTTCTATTTTTCCCTTACCCTCTGTTTGCTTCGACCAACCCAATGCTATGGAGTTTGCATGCAAATTCCACCAATATGCTCAAGATCTATGCATCAAGACAATTCGACTGATCACCATCGATGGGAAGTAAACGAGAGCATTGCGTCTCTCATAAGAATTCCAGAAGACATCTGCATTGGTTCATTGGTTATCGCAACTTTCATATATGATTTTAACAATTTTCATGATTAAAGGTATATTTATGAGTCTGATTCACCTTATTGTTTATCCTTAAGATAATAGAGAGCAAATATAATTAATTAACGGAAAAGGAGATGGATAGTAGTTTAGTTAGGCCTAAAAGAACGTCAATTAAGTAAAATTATTTTGCAGGTGATTTATTTAAAGGTGATACTTATATCAGTTCATTGAATTTTTTAAAAGTGTTTATATATTTTAATACTCTTTTATTCAACAATCTTATAATTTTGTTTAAAACTATATAATGTAAAGATATACTTATTTGTTCTATGTCAGTATACTGTTGTAACGATATATATATTTGAATAAACTCCTTAAGATGTAACTTATTTGTGTTGATCGGGAGATTTTTTTAGGTATTTTTTTAATAGAATTAAACCAGTGTTATTTAATAACTATTTTTTTAATTAAAATCCCTTAGTTTTTTTAAACATTTATGCATGCATAAACTTAAAGAGCGCCGTGCGAAAGGGGGCGGTTGCCCCGGGCGCAGAAACTTAGAGGACGCCAAATTTATAATAACATTTTTTATCCTATTACAAGAAAAAGTTGGGGGGGGGGGGCGCCAAATTCAACCTTTGCCCCGGGTGTATTTTTCTCTTTGCACGCCCTTGTGCATAAAAGTGCTTCTTTTTTCACAGAATACTTTTTATGTGCAAGAGATGATAAACCGAACACAATGTTAAATTTTGCATAGTATTATATCAGTGTATTCATTAAATCTAGTGAATACAATAATAACTCTGCTCATGGATATAATCAAACTTTGTTATGAGAAATAATGAAAATAGGATTATTTTGGACTCAATTTCTAAGTTAACTAAATTTATTGATTATAAACAATACATTGTACCATACAGTAAAGCACAGTAGAGTAAAATAAAACAATGCATCACAGTGCTCTAGGAGATACTTGTGACATCTTATCTATCATCATAAAGTGTACTAAAATCTGTATGTAGAGTTTTGAGTCTGGCAATGCATTTTAAGGTAAATTATATTTGATAATCCAGCAACATATAAATATTTGTAGCCATTTTTTTTAGCATGAGAAGAAAAATTGTAATTGTTGTACATTCAGCATTTTAAAAGATAAATGAGGGTTCTTACATATTAACGCCACTGCAGCAGAAGTTGCACTAATGGATTCCTTGTTTCCTTGTTGTTTGCTGTTTTTTATGCTTTTTTTTAATGCTATGAAAATGCGTATTTGTCAAAAAGATACTGTTTTGAAGCTATGTAAAACTCTATATCAGCCCATTTTCTACTGAAATCCAGTCGACAACTTTGTTTTTAAATAAAGTGTTTTGAATTTTGAAAGTGCTTTGATTTCAAATAAAGAGTTTTATTTTATGATTTGTCACAAATATTTTAGGTGTAGATTGGCGGTATTTAAAAACCGCCAAATCTGTAGCTGCGGTGATGTTAATACATAAGTACCTAAATGAGTTCTGCTTTTATTTTTTATTGTTTGGAATTTGATAAATGAAAGTGTATAACATTTTAGAGTCTAGACTTTACTTATACTCAGTATAACTTATTTATTAAATAAGTTTTATTTTTCATCGAAAATATATTTTTTCTGAACATAAAATAGGAATACTTTATCCCACTCTTCGAAGGAATTTTGCTGGAAAAAACATTTATCATTATTAACCCCTTTGCAACAGATGCCTTTTGTAAAATTTTTTATGTTTGGCACCGGCTTTTAAAAATAGAAATTTAAGCCTTATGAAATCGAGAAAATGCTCCAATTAAATAAGGCAAATTTCACAGTAAAATTTTATTGGTGGGGATTAACAAGAATTCTAAAGCCTTTTTGTAGCATGTATGCGTGTGTTCATCCCCAAGGGGTTAAGATATATATATATATATATGGAAGTGGTACACTTAGTCAACATAACATTTCGTTGACATAGCATTTTGTCTACACATTGTAATTTACCTTTCGTCGATAATTTGATTTGTGAACACATGGATTTTTTGTAAATTATTATGAAACGAAAATATTAACGTCACCCATACCTTAGCCAAAAAATATGTTTCCAGACTACACCATGAGGACGTGTATGAGCAAGTGCCCCATCAAATTTTTATTGTTTAAAATACATTACAAATTAAATACAATACATAAATTACATTGCGAAAAAAATATAAATTAAAACACATTACATTTGCAGTAAAAATAAATTTATAATGAGATATTATGTTCCTCATAGAAAATCTAAATAATACAGATTTTTCCTATTTGCCAAGACATTTTGCATTCTCTGTTCTTTGTTTTTTTCTGCATTTTGTTTTTTCTGTGGCGGTTCACGCCGTATATAATATTTTCTATTTCTGATCTTTACTTTTTTATCCAGGAATGTAGAGGCTGTTCTCAAATTCAAATTGGATACTTATTAATACATTCATCATTTCATTCTTATTCATAAACAAATAAAAATTGCCCATTTTAAATAACCTATCTATGATAAAGCAATTAAGAATTAGCTTGAATAATTAATTAGCTTTATAAATATTTTAATAGTTATTGATATACCAATCGCTAAATTTTTTTGAAACTCTCTATTTTTTTCATTAGTATGCTTTCATTACTAAGTGTTGATTCTAAATAAAATTATATTAACAATTAACTATTTTTATAGGTTGTTCATTACTGAAATGAATGAACCAGTGTCATCTAGAGATTAATACATTTAATGCATTATGTGCAATACATTATCAGAAATTTTTGTCAACAATGTGTACATGTCGACGAACTTAATTCCACTCATATATATATATATATATATATACAGTCGAGTCTCTCTATAACGAAACTCCATACATCGAATTTCTCTATATAACGAATTTTTAGTAGGAACGTTCCCCTTTTCCCATGGTTACATTAAAAACAGTCTCTATATATCAAAATATCTATCTCCATATAACGAATATTTTCATAAAATAATCTTTATTCAGCTTCGAAATTACATGAAATCAATTTTCCATCACTTATTCCTAATTTATCGTTCAGTGCTGAGTTATTTTGTATTACTTCTCTGCTTGAATCTCCTTGTTCTTCAAGTCCAACGAATTCATCCCCCCTCCTCCCATACACCTTTCAACATCTATCTCTGTCAAAACAGTGTCAAATGGATAGTTATAAGAACGGGATCAGTGAGGGTAATTGAAGAAAAAATAATTTACTATTTCTTAAAAAAGGCCGAATTTTATATACTAAAGGATAATGTGGATTCTGAAGACGATAGAAGATGCAACTTGTGCAGACTTAAAAAGAGAAACAGAGATAAATTAAGGAATGCAGAGATGTCAATAATATCTCTCTGATTTTTTTGGAAGTGGATTACAATCTCACTATTGCACAGTACTGATACAGTACTTACTGATAGTAATATTTTAAGCAGAGTTATGAACAATTTCAAATTCTTAATTAAACACATCAAAAATAACAATTGTTCAAAATTTACACATTAAATAAGAATTTTAACGTTATTCTCTATACAACGAATTTCTCTATATAATGAATTTTTTACTTGAACAATGGATTTCGTTATATAGAAACTCGATTGTATATATATATATATATATATATACAGTCTATACAGTCTACAGTATATATATATATATATATGTTGCAGCCAATACCCGAAATTGGCCAATTCTAGAACTGGCCGGCCAACTCCCGAATTGGCCAGCAACATTAAAAAATGACTGGCCAATTCTAGAATTGGCTAGCCAATTCGCGAACTGGCCAGATGCAATTGGCCAATTCGCGAACTGGCCAGTAGCGATTGGCCAATTCGCGAAATAGATATAAGTACTCGGCTAATTCTTTCTAACATAGTTGAAAGTGTCTATGAATTCAAATAGTCTAGACGTTAGCCTGTCCGTGATCTAACTCGAGTAAAGTTTCCGGTTAACTTGTAATTGTCATCGTATTTGGTTCATCAATTAATTTCGATATTGAAAGGGAATTGTGCACTATTTTTGGTTAATTTAGTTGGTTACACAAAAATATTTCGTTTCAATATAATCAATGGGAATCATTTTTACTGTACATATTAATGTTACATTATCTTAATTACAAAAAAATTGGTACCTATGCATCATAGTTCGGATGTTGGCCAAGGCTTCCCGGCCAGTTCGCGAATTGGCCGGCCAAAACCCGAAATACGCTATTTATTTCATGTATTTCGGGTTTTGGCCAGGAAGCTTGGCCAGTTCGGGTATTGGCCGGCCAGTTCTAGAATTGGCCAGGCTCCGGGTATTGGCCGCAACATATATATATATATATACACACAGATTATAACATTTTGAATCCAGACATTTGTGTTCAGGAAATTTTTGTACGTTTATTTGTTTTTATTTTCAATTAAGGATAATCCATGGCACTATAGCATATATATAAATGAATTTCGGAAAATGATTTTAAAAAAGGAGTGAAAAAGACTACCTGTTTTACTTTTTTTTCATATTTAAAATTGTAAAAACTTTCTAAATTACTTATTTAATTGATATAGCTGACTTTTTTTTAATATTAAGTTGTAAAAATCCAGAATTTTGGTATTTTTTAGCACCTTTTTTATTAAAAGAGTAAAAGATGGTGCCAAAATATTGCAAAATCAGTTTTTATTAATATTATTGTTACTTTTAAGTATTTAATTTGTGACTTACTTCAATGTTTGTTGGGGCTGTGAATTTATTTTTTTATGACATTAAATTTTTCATCATTATTTGAAATATGTTAATGTAACTATACACATACAGTTATTTTTTAGATTAATTGTAAGCTTATTTAAATTTATTGTTATAGTTTTTTTTTTTTTTAGAATTTTTATTAAATATATTTAATGTGTGATCTCTTATTTTTGTGATTTGAATTATTCATTGAGTAATTATAAATAAAAAATCACAATTTCAAAAAATTGTATGACAATTGTTTTTGTAATGTACAACAGATAATGATACTGCATAATACATACATAATTATCTTTAAAATGTACATTTAAGAGCATTTTGAGTTGAATTTTCTCAGTGCTTTTAAATTATAAAGTTATTTCAATTTTTGTATTTCCATAATAATGAAATATGTTAGTATTGTTATTTATCTAAATGCATTCTAGTTTTAAAACTTCTATAAACCAGTACAGTATTGCCATAATCACAATAATACTGGATAAAAAGAGTTAGGTTAAAAAAGTACTTAATGTAATAACAGCACACTTAAAGGGTTAAAATACCTTTTCATAAATATATCTATTAATTCTGAATGACACAACTGGTAATATTGTCAAAATCTATGATGATAAAACAGGGTTTGAAAAAACCCGGGTTTTTTTGAAAAAGCCCAACCCACTGGGGCCAGTAGTCTAAAACCCGGGTTTTTTCGGGCTTTTTTGAAAAAACCCGGGTTTTTTCGGGTTTTTTTGGAAAACTCTTCATATTTCTAATTTTCACAAGCACAGTACCTACATTTTTCATTTATCAGTGAAACAAAGGTATAATTTTGCATTAAGTATAGATTAACAATAAAAATATATAAAAAGAAAATATAAATATATTTAAAAAGATTATTTTGTATCTCATAGAACTAGATTACTGGAAGAATGATATATTAAATCAAATGCAACTGAATTTCTTTATATAAATCTTAAGTTAAACATACTAATTTATGCAATTACTTTCATTTACTTCAATATAAATCAATTTAAGGGAGACCCGTAAGAAAAAACTCAAAATTTTTATTATTGATTTCAAAGTAATGAATTTTAGTGTACTATTTAAGAATATTTTTGTAAGGAATAATTTGCAAAAAGATTCACTTTTTATTAAAAAGTATATTTTTTATGGGGATTTTTATGATAATTTTTTGTTGAAAAATACACTTTTTAAAATTACTACTCCTCATTCAATTTTCAATATTTTGGTATTACTAAAATTTCTTAGTGTTATAGTATATAGAAAAGAACTAAGGAGAGATATTTTTAATTTTCCATTTTAATCGGCTAAGAAAAAAATAAATAAAAATACGCATGGTAAACTTCCTTAAATTCGTTATAATTTTCATGTTTACCAATTTATGTAAAATTTTCAGAAATAGTTAAAAAAAATGTCTCTCCTTACTTTTGTTGCAAATTTTTTTAAGATTCTAAAAACATCAACACTTTGTTTCTAATTCATTTTACCACTGAGCCTTAGTACTTTGAACTTAGGCAAAATATGAAAAAAGTCATTTTCAGGAAAACACATTTTAAATGGCCGCTAGTCCTTTAAACTCTATAGTGAGTACAATTAAAAAGAGCTCATTTCTTACCTGTTCTAAGTGTCCCCGAGTTCTGAAATTTTGCAATATTCGCAAACATGTATTGTATCGTTTTCTGAGATAAAATTTTTTTGAACTTTTGATGATTTTTGGCCGAAAATGGGGTACGGGTCTCCCTTAAAGCAGCAACATTTATGTAAATATTTTTATTTTTTTGAAGAAAATAATAGAATTCAAACATATATATGCATATATATACACATATACTACAATTTAAGCAACATTTATATTGCAATAGTATTAAATTGGATTATCTAAAAGTCAATGTCAGTCATATCTATAAAGTTAGATCGTAAATGGCAATACACTTTTACTAGTTTAGTTTTGCTTTTGTATGCCATCTGGAAGCAATCTTTTAAAGTATCTGGATACATTTTAGATTAGATTTTATTAGGGTTTTTTGGATATTATCAAGGTTATTTATGTTAAAGAAATATGGTTCAGAATGTTTGAAAACAAGGTACTTATACTAATAAATACAATTCAAAATAACTAATTGATTACAAAAAGTTTATGAGGTTAAAGGTTAAAAGGTTATGACAATAATAAACATTATAATTTGCTTTTATAAAAATTAATTATTAATAATAATTTTAACAATTAAATTACTAAAGTATTATACTAAAACTTTTTCACTCTTTTTTTTTTATTTTTTATAACAGGATTCCCAGCAAAACATGACTGGCAAATTCCTTGACTTTCCATGACCAAATCTCAAAAAATTCCCTGACTTTCACAAACCAAATCTAGAAAAATTCTCTGACCAAACGAGCATACAGCAAAATTTGATACTTATTTTCACAATCTTTTGCCAAAATTAGCAAATTTTTCTGCAATCATACTTCAATCTTTTTTTTTTCCCCAACTGTTTAATGAATTTTGTGTCATTTTTCATTTTTTCACTCAAATGTTTTCCATGACTTTTTTAGAAATTATTTGTAAATTCCCTGACTTTTCCTGTATATTTTGAGATTTTCCTGACTTTCCATGATGCTGGGAACCCTGTGTAATCTGTCACCATTTTTGTGTTGAAAATTACTGCATAAACTTTCATTGAACATTGAAGCACGATAATAAATGTTGCGATTATTCTTAAAATCTATAACAATACAAGCAATCAGGATGGGGATCACATTTCAAGCGCCATCATTAGGTATACATTAAGATTTAAAGCACTTGGATGCATTTTAAAATATATAGCCATGAAAATCTTCCTTATTTACAAACTAATTTATTTTATGGTCATTTTATCAATACTTAGAAATTCTTTTAAATATGGTTAGTTTGAAATATATTTAAATTGGCATTTATCTTTCCATCCTCATATCTTAGATTAAATAATGATACAGTTGTGGAAAAACGAGAAAATTTGAAAAAACCCACAAATGGGTTTTTGATGGGTTTTTTCAAGTGGGCCCGCCCGAAAAAACCCGGGCGGGTTTTTTCGGGCTGGGCCCACTTTGGCGAACCCTGTGATAAAATATACTAGCTGCACTGTTTTTTCAAACTAACCTTAAATCACACAAACTAATGAATCCCACCTAATTTGACCATGTATAAGCAACATGTTTCTTCATCTAAAATGCCCTTCTGCATGCAAATAGAGGGAAGGGAATTGTGCTGTTGTAGTACCTTATGCACTGGACAAAAACTGAGCTATTCAGGACAACTCTTTTAATTGACCATTTATAGTAAAATTTGAAAAGGAACTGAGGCAGTTATGACACCAGAACTTTAAATTATTCTTTACTCACTTCACCACTAAAATATTAAACATTACAATGATTGCAATGATTGATCGTTGAGTTAAAATAATTTTTGGGTGATTCATATTCGCTAGTTCATGGACTGTAGAGCTTTTAGCTTGACATTATGGTTATTCTATCAGCTGGAATACATTTGCACTCTACATTATAGTTTATTTTGCATTACAGTACACTCCTTTAAATCCATGACCCAAAAATCCACACATTTTTTCAGATGTAAACACTGACATTAAACATAGCACTGAAGCCAGCGGCTAATGCAATACAAATAATTCTATAACAATATCTATTTTTATATCATTTTCAATTTCTTCCTTTTTTTAATGTCTTTCAATTTAAATTCTGCAGTGTTAAATAATATGTTACTTAGATGTACGATGGTTGATATTTAATCGAAATAATCATTATCGTATCGTAGTTGCAGCATAATATAACTTTCAATTGTCATTTGGTAGTGTTTGTAATTCACATGTCAGATTAACCCATTTTCGGTCAAAGGTTCGTATACGAAACATTTCGATAAATATTTTTTTTAACACTCTGACACATTTTTTTCAAGAATTTTATTTTTCTTCTATTTTTTAAGGCTTTTGAAGACATCCATAAAATATTAGTAATTCAATTGGAGTAAACACTTTCTCTTAAAAAATTTTCAAAATACGCTAGAGTTTTAATTTGAAACACCTTTGACAAATTCGACTTTTTAAAAATATATTATTATTCCAATTGAAATGAATTATATGTTTTTAAAATAGATTAAAGTTGCAAATTCTGTATATGAAATAAGAATAAAACAAAAGTCATAAAAATATTATTCATATTCATATTATTCATTATAAGAAATAATATTTTATATTATTATATAAAATATTATTTCTTATATAAAATATTATTTTTCATGCACGAATCTTTTTTTGTGTCTTAATGTATGTAATTTAAGCATATTTCAATAAAAATAATGCTACATTTTATAAAATTTCTGTGCTTGGCCTAAAATGGGTTAATTTTTGCTATATAAAATTATTATTTTATTGTTCTATTTCTATTTTCTTATCCCCGCTAGTTACGAAACGAATTTCGTATCTACATTCGGTTTATGATCAATATTTAATCGAAATAATTATTATCATATCGTAGTTTCAGCGTAATGTAACTTTCAATGACCATTCGGTAGTGTTTGCAATTCGAAGGGCAGGATAATTTTTGCTGTATAAAATGAATATTTTAAAATTGATCAACCTTTTTTTGTTTATTAGCAAAGGCAAATATTTTTCTTTATAAAAAAAGATCCTCACTTTACTTAAAAGTAAAGTAATAAACTTAAATAATAAATTTAAGGTAA